>JAHZNB010006667.1:0-29233 GCA_027744295.1 Callyntrura guangdongensis
AGACACTGGAGTACTCATTACATATTCTCGCTTGTTGTGTACGTGCATTTGCATCGTAATAATCTACAAAATGAATGAATTGTATAAAACGCCATCCTTCACACCCGGGAACAGTTTTTCTTGCTCCCCTTCAAAACTCTCAATATTTCATAAATAAAAACCTATAATATTTACTGCCACTACTTTTTCTACTGAAACATGTTTATGGTGTATTATGCTGTGTACTATATACACACACACAAAATAGCTATGGCCAAGGGGAAAAAAGTTTTATTTCTACTCATAAGTCATAATAAAACAAGAAGAAGCGTACGCGTACAGATTATTATTTCTTCTCCAGAGTACGAGCTGCCAGCTTTAGATTTTTTACTGGCTGATAGTCAAACTTTTCGGATAACGTAGTATAGGTAGTATACATTATATAGGAGGAGTAGACAAGTTTATGTGTAAGCAATAAGCATTACATTTCTTTTTAAATGGATCAAGTTATGGATGTTTTTACGGTTCGGGGTGTCAGGAGAAACACCTACACGGACCCATAAAGATGCGTCAATAATAAAAACGCACAAAAGTTTATTTATGTGCTTTCGCGTTTTCTCAACGTCTACTCGTCTTCTCAAGAGCTGCAAAGTACTGTGAGATTCCTTTCAAAACGGCAAAAAACACGTATAAGTTTAAATGCAAGCCCTTGAGAAAACCTCTCTATCTGTTCATCATGCGTAAGCGTAATGCAGCTGCAAAGTACTGTGAGATTCCTTTCAAAACGGCAAAAAACACGTATAAGTTTAAATGCAAGCCCTTGAGAAAACCTCTCTATCTGTTCATCATGCGTAATGCGTGTGACGTATACAATAAACGTGTAGATACTGATCCACGTTTTATGGAGTATAAACAGAAAATCTCAGTCAAAGGTCACTCCATTGACGCGTCATAAGAACGCACTATATATTACGTGTGTGTTCACAATATCACTTTGTATTATCATCAAACGCACGCACAACGCTCGTAAATCGACTATAGACTTTTTGGACTTTGGAGTGAGTGACGCCTGATTTTGGTATCGTCAATCCTTAAGAAATCATAAAGTAAGCTAGTACGTTACCGTATGGTGTATATGTAGGATTGGTACTACATATTCGTTGTGCGTGGTTGAATCAGTTGATTGTAATGTGAAATGCTGCTGCAAGTCTGTACTTCCTTTTGATTTTGGATTCAAAACGCAAAAAATGAGTTACAACGAGGAACACAATAATGGTTGATTCCTTCTTTCTTTTTCCTGACTGACTGTACATGAATAATGTATCAAGTCACTCTGATTTGATTTTCTTTCATATGCACACCTCTAACGTGAGAAGACAACCACAGCAAAAAAAACCTAGAGGTCAAATGTGTTCTCTCACGGGCTGACAGAAAGCACAGCATCATCAACTCAGAACGGCACACACACACGGTAATTCATATTTGGACATAGAGACATCAGCAACATTGATCCAACATCCCAAATGCATTTTTTTTAGACCAAGACCAAACGGTACTATGCCAGAGTTCACACGTAGATTGTGTGGAATGTAGCCGTGTAGATTATAAAAATGGGACCATAAAAGGAAGAAAATAAAACTGGCACTAGCGTCTTCTGGATAATGGTGTGAGTGTGTGCCTTTCCAGGTTTAGAATTTGAAATGGTGAAATCCATTCCCTGAACGGTTTTATGGGAGCTTTCCAATACTTCCAGAATGGTTTTATGTTATGACATTTTAGGCATGGCATGAACATGACATTGCACCACAGCGAAAAAATTTTGTTTGACTGGTAACTGCCAACAAGTAAAAGGCGAAGAAGAGAATAATAACATTACGGAATTCGAAATTAAACCTAACAGAAAGGAATAGGGAATAGTCATTAGGACTAAAGTGTTGGAACATTTTTTCTCTTACAAATGTTTGAAAAGTAAAAGAAAACGCATTAGGCATTGAGTTCACACGTAATAACCTGAGTATGCGGTAGCTACCCAATAGGAATAAGATCCAATTCCAAATCTAGATACTTTCTAAAGTATCTAAACTTCACGAATCCACTCAGGAATTTTAAACGAGATAAAAACGTAAAAGTTCCCTACATGGGCTAAAAATACTTTTTCTTCGTGTGACATACAGCTATTCACGGTTCAATGGTGGTTTGGTTTGGATTGGATTGGCAGGAGAGAAAAACCGACAACTAAAAACTCATTTGACACTAAACGACAGCATTGCAAAAATAAATCTAAAAATTCGAACGTTAAAAAAATAATGTGCCTTTCATGGACCAGCATTTAGTATAAAAATTCAGTCAACAAACTGCTGCTTGTTAAGTTACAAAATTGCCTCTCATTGCTGTCTCTTTTACTGTACCGTGTCCTGTCCCTGTCCCGTTTCTTTCGGGTTCACGCACCATGCGGAATTGCTTATTTTATGAATTTTGAATGCATCATGCATGCAATGCCATGTTCAATGTTATTACTACCACATTTTTTTTATCCAACCTGACAGTTCAGGTTTAGGGAAAATCGATATCAAGAAAATGGATGCACTTTACATGCATTTTACATACCGTTTTAGAGCGTGCACCATAATTTATTGAATCAATAAACCTTGACAGTGAAGTGAGTCAGTAGTTTGACTGTATTAAGTTGACTGCCTTTATGTACGAGTAACATTTTTTATTGCTCATCCAATGAAATCTAATCATGACTACCGCGACGACGACGACGATGAAACTGACTACAGTTTTTATGTATGACGCCGTTCTGTTTCTATGCTGTTTCTAGGCGTTCGTGTTCCCTAATAATAACCCTAATCACCTTCGACACATATCTCTTGGTTGTCCTGCTACTTGCTGACTAACGACTTGACTGGCTTAAAATAAAGTTTACAGTGTAATGCACACTACAACACACGTGACGCATATTTCATACTTATCAATATAATAAATATTCATTGAGGTTTAATAACTACTGCACGTTTGATATTAGTTGGCACCACGACTTTTAGTACTACTACCATTAGCACAACGACGTTTGCTACTATGCAGAAAAATAATAGTTTATTACTGTAATACACCAAGGCAAAACAATCCTACAGCAAGTTAACAAAACCACGAAAGATATCCTCTGTCCCAAACAACGATGGATAAAACATGAAAATGCTTCCTGAATTAAATCAAATAAATAAACTTTACAAAACAAATAAAGTCAGCTATAAAGACACTTTACATGCTACAAAGTCCACAGAAGTAGCTTTTTTATTACAATGTGTGTAATCATCATGTCAAGTCCTGTTTTTCGTGAAGCTATCGTTTAAAAAAGCAAAAAAAAGTTTCGGTGTGTAAATTGGATTTTTTATTTAGAGCCCATACCATGCTACAAGAAGTAGGAAGAAGAGTCGCAGGTTTTTATTTTTCCTTTTCACACGAGTCAAGTTATATTTATGGGATTTATGCGGAATAATATGCTTTCTTTTCTTTTCTTTTAAAGAAGAAGAAGAAGTAAACTCGTGGACCGCCTCCTGTGGTCATTTAATGAGTAATTTGCTCACGACACATTATTCCGACTCTTTTCGTGGCTAAAGCTCATAACTCAACTCACACCACCTAACTCACCATTCAACTATTTTATGCTACTAATGTGCTGGTGCACACCACCATCATTTTTTATGCCTTAACCATTTACCATATTTTTTCCAATTTTCCCTCATAAACACACACACAAAAAGACGTTTGTGAGTGTGTATGTTTATAAGACGTATTAAGTGGTTGTTGTCCTTTTGTTTTGTGTGTGGACCAGCAGCAATGAAATGAGCAGTCAACATTTCAAAATAAAAATGTTCTTTACGGAACCGCTATTTATTTACATTGTCCAATTTTCTCCCACACGACGAGTGAGTGGAGTCCGCATTCCGCATATCTTTAACCCTACACCAGAGACTAGTTCAGAGCAGCAATAAGCGGTGGTTATTATGGTATATAAAAAAATGAAATGGTAGCTCAACCCCTTTCGCTTGACTTTTATTCGTAAACAGTTACTTTTCTTACCCTGATGGGCTTTAAATTCAGGAAAAGGAAAATAACATCTATCTTACGGGCTCTGTATCCACGCGTAGGTAGAGATACGTTGTTGCTTTTGTGAAAGAAATAATACTTTTTAAAACAATCTTGTCGTGTCGTACCACCAGTTCAGCTGAAAGTATTTTTTTGTTAGATAAGTAATTGCCCCACCAGCTATACAGCTTATGGCTGCTTGGTTGATATGCAATCTAACTTTCGTGTTTTAATACTCTATTTGTTGTAACTTACATAAATATTTGATATGAAGTAAATGCCACAAAGCGGTGTGTGTGTGTGTGTGCGGTAGTACACTGGCGGTGGTATATGGCTAGTTATTTTGTATCTATTTCTTTAATCTCATTTCATTTTTTTTCATTATAACTTTTGTACCGTAATCCACATATTTCACGTCATTATCTCGTGTGTACGTAATAGTGTCCCTCCTGCAAGGTCCGTCAGCATACAAACATTGAAACATTATATTATATTATTACGCGTATCCTCTCACGGTGCTTTATAGCTGCTTATATATATCATTATGTAATCTTGCAGAAAACGGTCGGCAAACCAAGAAGTAGGAGTGCAGCTAGAGCAAGCTGAAAATGGTTATTATTATAAAAAACCGGACCAACACAGAAAGAAAACAAAACAACCGATGATATGAAGAGTAAGTTACGTTAATACCTGAAATTTTCTGTTCGAGATTGTTTGCCTTTTTTATTACGCTGCCCACTATAATGGTACCTAGTACATACACGTACGTACACAACAGACAATTCAATGGTTCTCATAAAAAGTCAAAGTTATCTCGATGTACAATCAAAAAAGTAGGAAAATTGCCCTTTCTAAAATAAACGCACTTTTAATCTTTCAAAAAAGTACCTTTATATCAGAACAAGATCATGCTAAGAAAGTAATTGGAATGATGTAATCAAGCGAAATATTGATACCGGCACACTGGTTTTTCCCTTTTTGTAATCATTGTGCTCTCGAACTAAGGAACCACCGCCTGTACCATATGCGCTGTTTTCTTGGGCGCTCTCTCATGCATATAAAAGTCGTGTACTACACAGCGTACACAGGGAGAATATTGAAACTTTTGTTGAGCTGACTGACCGTAGAGAGGACAAGGAAATTGAACCTCTGAATCCGTTGTCAGATTTGAAAGACAATTTTGAAAGCTGCTGGGGCTACTGGGAGCAGTTTGCGTTCCGCACGAATAACTTAAATATCTACACATTTCACGTCCTCTGCGAAAAATCATAAATCCATAAAATTCGCTAAAATGTTCTGGTTTTTCAGGTACTTTGCGAATAAAAGAAAAGCTGTGCCGTTTCTTTCTTGCTCATTTACAAGTATGACATGGTAGTAGTAGTCATTACTGTTTACGGACGATAAAATGACATTCAACACAATTTGAACAAGATGGACAAAATTACAGAAGCGTGGAGTTGCTGGGCATGAAAATAATGTATGTATCATGTATTTGATTAGTTCTGCCAAGATGACAAACATCTTTTATTATTTCCCATTATTTGTGAATTATGCAAATTGCTTCTGCTCTCCTTCCTTAACGTTCTCGGCAACTACTCGGGTTTTGGGTTTTTTGCTTGGTGTTCTCTTTCAACTTTCAACTGATTTACATCGGAATAGTTGCTACTACTGCATTACACGCACACAACACACACCATATACTTCTCTCTGAATGTCATGTAAAACAAAACTGAAATCTTGCCAAATCACATTTTCCACAGAATCCATAAGCAAAAAAAGAGTTTGAGTCAACTTAAGTCATTATGTTCACCAGCCTCCCGTATTATTATGGAAATATGGTGATATGTGCACAGAGTGTACAAGGTACTTTTTTTTTACACATTTATGACAAAAATATGTACCTATGTATACTATACAACCACCACTATACACAACTTATGCAACTCCATTGCCACCATTACCGGGTGATGACCATCTGCGATTATGCCATAATTTGAAGTTGTCAAAAGCCTACAGCAATGTATCACATCACACATCGCAGCTTGTGATTATTTGTATCGTTGCATCTCCTCATCACAACATCCCCCTTTTTTGTTCATTTCAACACACAAAAAACCACTAAAACTCTCGTAATTTCACAGGTGATGCGCATCTGCTCCAGAAAATTACCTAGAGAGCGCGTTTTTTGCTTGATGCACACACAAGAACAAAGTTGCGCTGCAATCGAAATTACCACAATGCAACTAGACCAGATGGTTTTAGGATGATTTTGAATGTTTTGAATGTCTCATCTCCAAAAAAAACGTTATCCAACCCGATCTGTATTGCTTGAGTTGAGATTACTACTACGATTTCGCAATGCAAATTACCCTGAAACGATATAAATTCGAAAATTCATAAACATACAATATGAGTTTGACTAAACAAGCACACCAGGAGGAGAAGATGCATCTCTTCCACGAAACGAACCAACCAAAAAAGTTTTTAGGAACAGCGTGTGTGTTACTGCGACAAGATATTATCCTTTAGTTTTTTACGACTTACCATTCAAATCTAATCGACAAAAGTTGAGATAACAAAGAGCGGAGCTAGCAGAAGAGGGTGGAAGTTTTTTAATTTGCATAAAAACAATGACAAAATAAATAAAGCGGAGTGGATATATTTTACACAATATGAGAGGAATAATGGAGCGGGGATGAAGCGAAACAAGAAACAACGCAGTGCCAAACAAAATACAATAAAATGTAGAAGGAGTCAAATGGTTTTTTTCCTCCATAGGACGACAGCACTGATTGACGGCAAGGCAGAAACTGGGAGAAGACAAAAACATGAAGATTTAATCTAACCGGGATCCCGCCTACAATTTGAACGTATTTGCAGAAGATAATGCATGTAATATACTTTAGCAAATGAACAGAAAATCTTGAAAGTGGTTGTTGTAAAAGAGGATGTCAGTTTTTGTAGTAGGGAAATAGGTAAGGCAGATACTTTGTAAGGCTGAGTTTTATATTTATAAAAACACCTATCGACTCACTCAAAGTCAAGTTGCAGAGATGCAGATTAAGTTTTGGTGGTATAGTGTTGAATGCAGCAGCAGCAGCGGACGCTCTTGAAGCAAATTGCACAATATTCAACTGTCGTTCTTGATGATCGTCAACAAACACAAGGCGAACGAAAGTTTAAATTAGTATAATGGAAATGTCTGGTACTATTTATGCAGTGATCGGAAAGGGAGACATTGAGAAAGAGAGCTGTTATTATGAGCTCAGCCAGGCCATGCAATAACAGCTTTTTGCTAGAGAGCTGTAAGCTGACTACTTTGCTCAATTACTCCTCCCATTCATAATGCAAACTTTTGGAAAATATTTTAGATTTTCAGAGAGATGGTATCGCTTCATCATCACTTGAGCAACATTTTATCTTCGCGTGCAATATCCTGATTTTGAGATACCATGAGGGAGAAAGAGAACTGTAAAGTAGCAGATCAACCCTTTCCTATGAACATTACTCTTAACACAAATCTCAAGTTCGTCGCGCGACAAACTCTACTTGCGCAAACACATAATTCATCCCTCTTCTCGTTGTTCCTTTACTTCCTCTTTGCTTTTAAATAATATCGTGGTGTGGTAACGTGTGAGATTACTTTAGATCTCAGATTTTGATTAAGCCATATGAAACGTTGACAGTCCAGGGCGAACAGGAAATGTATCTGCGATGTGCAGCGAAGAAGGCGAAAATTTATCACATCTGACGACATAGGACACTGCCCTTGCGATTTAATAACGGTTGATGAAAGTTTTTACGTTTTTCCTAAAAAAAACATCAACAAGCATTGAGTACGAGTCGTACGACACACAATCTTGTCACTGGGAATATGCCCATTTCGTAAATTCTGTTGCAAATATACCGTAACATGAAAGTAATTTATCTTGTTCTTCCAGAGGGAAACCAGTAAACTAGAATGAGACCGTGAACGTTAACAAATCTACTATCAGTGCTATGTAAAATGTTTTCATGTCAAGGCAATATTACACAACGCACACACACACCGAGTAAAGTAAATGTAACGGAAAGTGAAAATGAAGTTTTAAAAAATAAATCAGTACACAAAGTTATTTTTTGCTTTTCGACACGCACTTAATTTGAGGAAGTTGGCTCACGCACTTGTTGTCTTGTGAAGGCATCTCTACCCAATAACAGTAAACAGTGCGGCAATAATTTAGAGTTAGGAGAGATATGTATAGAACAACCAAGTCCATATAACAAAATGCACGAACCATGAAAAATTCAGCCATGCAGCATTAATACCCTCTTAAAAGTACCCATACGACCTGTTGTTGTGCTGTTGAAAAAGACCCATTCAACATGCCAAAATACCCTAAAAAATGTTTAAGCCGCATTGCTGGGTCACGTTAGGTGAAAACAGGCAATTTACATACATGATACCAGTTTTACTCGCTTTTCTCTTTTATTTCGTCGTCTTCTTCAAGTCATCTCACTCTTTTCCTCTCTATCTTGAACTCTTACTTTTCAATAAAAGGCGTACAGGAAAAACTTCTTAAATTGAAATTTTTCTACGTGTCACCAGCAACACTTTCTCCAGGCAAAAAAAATACCATTCCTTTCTGGAAGAATAAAAAAATACACAATACAATGTTCACAATGTCCAATCTATGGGTTGTACAAAACAGGGGACATCACCATTTTATTAGCGAATCTAACCTGCTACTTACATTCACGCATACCATCACGACATTTTACTACACTTTACTTGAACTTGACTTCACTCTGAAGACAAATTTCCATTTCCCATTGTGGAAAAATTTTCAATTCAAACTGAATTTAGAAAAGTTCATGAGGGCATAAAAAAGAGGTATCTTGAATTCATTCTGAATCGCCGTAATCATCGTCTCTTTCTCCCTCCCTTTCTTCGTTGCACGATGTATCCCATCCCTTATTTACGTATCAACCCACGTAGTACCACCACTACAACTCCCAGATCATCTTAACGTCACTCACAATACAACTTTTTTTTCCACCCAAGCCATAGCAACGCGAAGGGAGTCAGCAGCAGCGGTGATGGTAGACATTGTGTCTCGAGTTTGGTTTTTTTGGTAATGCAGTGGGACACAAGAAGTGTGCATGAATGATAAACGACTGATATCCGTTCCGGTGGTGCTTCACCCGGAATTCAATGGATATGTGATGCAATGTGGATATGCGTGGGTCTATTGGTATGTTGCATGTATAGAGTATGCAAATGTAAATACAATGAATGATGATTTTTTATGCCTTCAAGCTTTTCACAAAGTGAATAAAGTCTGCTATGGTCGGTTCTTATGCAATTTCTATTATTTCTTCGACGCTCAACTGCTCTTTTTTTTAAAAAAATTCTGCTGTTTCCTACTTGCCTCCTTTTATTCCATCGTACGAATGAAGTTAAAGGAAAAAAAATACAAAAAAAATATCGCGTGTACCACGTTATGAATACAAGAACATTTTATGCCATGTTTCTTAACAAAAAGGCCATAAGAGATTCTGTAGTGCCGGTGTGTGCACACAAAACAATGTTATTGCCCATTTTTTAGAGACTGTTATATGCTGTACATGATGCTGCTTTATATACGATTCTTGTGTAGAAACCTCTTATATGAAGGCAATGAATATCATGAGGAACATGATGATGATATTAGATGCAATACAACAGTCAGACATAAATCTGAATTGGTGGAGAAATGAGAAAAATTGGAGATGACACGTACCGAGCTGGGGCATGCTTCATCTTCAGAGTCGTCAGACTCCACGGGAGCGTTATTCAGTTCAGGTGACACCTTCATCTTTCTTTTCTGAAGCTGGGTTTTTAAATATTAAAAGAGAAAAGGATACGACTACTGTCTTGCCACTTTATGGCTTCTCTCTTTGTCAGTTTTTTTTCTCTCGGCTTTCCGCTAGCGTCACCTCCCTCACGTCATTTCTAGAAGGTGCTGGTAATTCAACACTTTTTTACTTGACTTTTTTCTAGTTTGCAGTAAAAACGTGCTCGAGCTGCAAACTACAGATGCACATCAGCCAATCTATTTGGAACTATATGGTGTTATTAAATGTGCACGAGAAGTTAAAACGTAAACTTTTCTCCGGCGAGATTATTTTATGACAAAGACAAAGATAAAGGTGCTGTCTATGTCTATTCGTTTCCTGCAGAAATGCACTGAGGATCTGTGTTACTCGCTTGTCTTCGTAATGTTGGTATTATATGCACACGACACGACAATATTCAGGGACGAAAAAGGTTCTCAATTCCCCGTCAGTACCGATCCGTAGACAAGCCGGCGAACTGTCATTCACAATCACAGGGTAGTTTGTGAAAATGTCATTTTAAGTATGATGTTACTGCGTGAAGGAGCAAAATGCAGCTGCTGCTTTGTCGTTCTATTTTGTCGACACCATTCATTATCATTATCACAAATTTCATTCCCTCACTTAATTGGGTTAAATTAGAGGGAGACACGTGTTGAATGAAAAAATCTTTATGTGCTTTAATTACAGGGCACGAGAAAGAGAATTGTTAATGCGCTCACGAGTCTCTAGTCTCACTCTCCGTTTTGTGTCCGCACTTCTTGGTTTACACATAGTACCAAGCGTTGAAACTTGCAAGAGCATTCATTCATGGGTGTATGCAGCAGCGCTATTTTTTATGGAAGTCAACGAGTAAAAGCACAGCGCAGTGTTTGGCTTGCTCCGGTGAGGCGTTCTTGGATTAACTACCGTTTTTTTCTGTTTCTCCTGCTGCTTCGATGCTGTTGCTCTTTTTCTCCTTTTACAATTTCTCTCAAGTTAAGCTTGTCTACGACGTGTGTTGCGAAATTTATTACGTTTTTTATCTGAATGTCATCGTCGTGTATACATGGTTAGTACTTCGCCGTGCACTCGTAAACTTTACTCCTGTCACTTTTTCATTCAGTCCCAAATTCCCACTGGCTCATTCAATTCATTTCACTCGTTCTGTGTGTGTACACAGCTAGAATACAGCTAGCTTAGCTGTCATTATTCCCAGAAAACTCATTCAGGGCGACTTTTCAAGGTAGAAATCACGATATCACGAACGCCACATTAGCGTTGAAGAAGTATTGACTTGAATAAATCGGTTGACATTCACCGTACCATTTATTTTTACTGTTAAACTTGCTCTGCTTCTCCTTTTATCGATGCATTTCTCAAAGAAGTTTAATCTACAACAATATTTGTTTGAGATTATTATAAGGATTTATATTTGAGAAGCCTTTGCCAAAAAATCAATCAGAGAGAGAGAGAGAGACAGACAGTTAATCCACCTTGTTTCTCGCACAAAAAGTACGTAATATTGAAAAGTGTCTTTGTATTGTAAAATCTTGATGATCCGTATCATATAGATGTTACGCAATAAAATAACGATGAAAAGTCGCTTAACACTCTGTTTTCTTTCCTTTTTACACGCACTGGTGCAAGCACAATATCACGGGGAGACCACACAGAGCTTTGAAGAAAATGAGTTTTTACTCTCACGCAATTTTATCTGCCACGCCAATAAACCACATTAAAAGCACAACAAAAAGTGCTCTTTACAAATCGTCCGCAAAAGAGAGACTGACTTGGCTGGCCGACTCTTTTGTTGTATGCGTCGTCGTCGCTGTAAGATCATCAAGATAATAATCTCTCAAGTGCACGACCAATCTAAAAATCGCACAAGCAGACCAAACAGTAAAGACGAGAGAGGAGGACAATGAAACTTTGTGTGATGTAACGCGAGACGACAAAGTGAGGAGAACAATACTGCTAGTTTGCTTGTCACTCTCTCGCTCTGCACAACAACAAAAGCTGTTGCCAAAGTACCTTAAAAATTCATCATGAAACTACATTCGTACTGCACAGTAGTATCTACATGTGTACCTACGTGCGATATTAGAGTAACAGAAATGTCCATGACCGCACAATTTAGCTTGTTCACATACGTTCATATGTTCGGATTAGATACTTTCATATAAATCCGAAAAAGACACATACAACATACACCAGAAACATGATCTGATAGAGTATCCAACCGCGACTTAACAAATAACCCTTGAAACACTTAGTCACTCACAATCCATCGGAATACTACGTTGATTCTTCCTTCTGACAGTGGTGAGTTACCACTATTTACCACCACAATATGTACTGTCTTGTATGATTCCGTGACAAGGAATATTTTCACCGCCGCACCACCACCATCATCACCACGAAGAGCAATGCCAAACCAGCGCAAAATGCCTCAGCACAGAGAGAGAGAAGAGAGGGTGATACACCCAAGGTTCTTATTTCATTTCTTGCTCTTACTCACCACCACCACTAGTCGCCACATAGTCAATTGGATGGCAATTGTATGAATCAGTCGCACATACGAAATGAAGGCAATAAATACACGTTGATTATTAGCATTTTACTCCTACAATGTTTTCTTGATCATGAGGATGAGTTCTCTAACTGCCGCCACTGTTGGTTTGCCTGTCTGTTTACCACAAAAAAAGAAGTGCTCACAGCTTTCAGCGTTTTTTTCTCCCCTTATTTTTTTGCCAAAGAAAAAAAGGCAAACCACACGGTGATGACGGTAAATAGACCTGCGTTTCGTTTTTTAGTGTTTATATATAAAAATCTGTCCTGCCTCCTTCAATTACTGTAAGTGTACAACCACCATGTTGACGACGACGGCATTCGCATTCCTGAAAACCCATTCAGACAACAATTTGCAACCCGACGTAAAATGTAGCATTGTATTCATCCTTTCCTTTTTTTAAAAAAAATCCTACTTCTCTACTGCTGGTCTCGGGACTGGATCCTCCTGTTTATAGTCACGTCTCAAACAAGACAGATTGTGCAATTTTTTGCTAGTTGCTCATTCCAGCAACCCATCACCATCATCATCAAGATTCCTCTGACAATATGAGGATAATGCATTCTTCTAGCTTGAACATTATCATCATCATCATTTAAAGCAGGCTATTTACAAGGTATTTCTATGTGTCTGCCTTCTACCAAAAACCCAGTTCTACAGATTTCTTTCGGGCTCGTTTTTCTCAATCTGCTCCATCACAACAACAACAACGTTTTCGATATCTCCCTTTCTTTTATACACCGCTGAATACTGACACGTTGGTGTAAAAAAGTAGAAAATACTCTTGCAATCTTGCCAAAAACTGACAAGATGAATCTGACTCCTATCAAAAAAGAAACAAGAAGGAGATTTTTGGCTTGACTGTGGCTTTAGCTGTGTGAAGAGCTTCTTCTTTCTGTTTTGTGCTTACAAAAAAGTACTTGCTTTCATTCAGCAGAACAACAAACAACAGTGGCATTTACCACACAGCAGAAAAAGAACGTAAATGCACGCACTTTATTCATAAAACACGTACATAATAATATGTCTATAAACGTTGCAGGAATTTTTATAGGGCCAGTTTCTATTGCCACATATCATACGGCATTTTGTGTGCATAAACGCACCACCAAAAAATCCTTACACTTTTCCTTTCAGTCTTATGTTGAATCTCTGAATTACATACAATTTGGCTTTGACTTGGCAGGGCATTCATTTTTTTCCATATAAACGTTCTATGATGAGTATGACGGAATTACGCTATTATTCCCTCCACTGCTGTTCTAGAGCTACTCTCAAACAGCTTTATGGTTTTTGTTCTCTTCCTTCCCGTCTTCTCTTTTGATCACCACTAAAGCCACCACCACTCACTCCATTCCATTTTTACAATAACTGGTTGTGAGTTTCATTGAGCACGGAGCGAGAGAGTCGGGCAAAAGAAGGAGATGACTCATGACAACATATATCCATCCAGAATTTCTAGTAAAACCGTTTCATTTGATACATGGCCGACCACCAACACCACTGCCGCTTGTACCAGTCGGCTGTATGCTCTTTACTGTATTTCTTTAGTCCAACAATTGGTGAATGGTTTTGCCTTTTCTTCTTTTCCTCCTTCTTCCTTCACTTAACGCATTTAACATTTTGTACGTTGCATTGCCATAATAATAGATGTACAAAGAGCCAAATGTTTTTGCTCGAATTTTCTCTCATGCGTTTCACACATTTTCAATTCACCATAATGATTCTCACAAAAACGGCAACAGACAATTCCCATATGTTTGTGATAAAAAACGGACAAGGTTTATATTTCATTCTGTCTAATAGATGACGACGATGATGATGATTTTGCTAAATCATGATAACAGTGTACGAAGAAAAGGGGCTAAATGGACCAATGGTACGACTAGTTTGTTCATGGAACGCACATAAAAATCACATGTAAGTACAAGACGAATGAGCGTAATCACTAGAAAAACTCCCACGCTTTTATTCGTACAAATTGCCTTGATGTATTTTATTCTTCCTGCGTGAGTGTGAGTTTTTTGCTTATGTTGGTTTGGGTTGTTATATAATTATTACGGTAGGCAGCGCCGCACTTCTGGCTTGGCTGGTGTTGCTTGTCGTCGCCAATGTTTGATG
Source organism: Callyntrura guangdongensis (assembly GCA_027744295.1). Classification (NCBI taxonomy): domain Eukaryota; kingdom Metazoa; phylum Arthropoda; class Collembola; order Entomobryomorpha; family Paronellidae; genus Callyntrura; species Callyntrura guangdongensis. Next base: position 14,600 of record JAHZNB010006667.1, read on the forward strand.
ATGTTGACGATAATAATGACGACGGTGACTATAAAATACCTAGTAATTCACACTACTCCACATGAAAGTGGCGTGTCGTGTCTTTAGATAAGATGTTCCACATAGGCAAGACGACATACACACCAGAAGAAACAAGCTCGTGTAAACAACAGATAAGTACAAGCCCAGCAAAATTATGGGGGCAGAGAGTTGAACAGTTTTAGTGTTTACATTTTACTTGTAGAATTGGCTGATACTATGAGACCGATGACAGTATTAAAGCGCAATTGACTGTGTATCTATAACACAAACAAGACCGGTGTATACTGCAGCTTTACCCGGTGGGTGAAAACGCGGAGACGGAGAGTGAGAGCGACAAACTCATTGACACAAACTTTGAAGGAAACTTGTCAAGAAGGACATATTTAATATGCACAACTGCGAAGAGCGCACAAATAATCGGAGAAATGAGGCTAACGCATTATGATTTTTCCTCGGATAAGTATCCGATTTCTTTGGACTACGCACCAAAGGAACGCACACACGCACTCGTTAGTGCCAGAGTGTTACAGTTACAGTAAAAATACACCGATTACAGTTACAACTGCCGCAGTTCCTGCTGATGATATGACTCTATTACTGCGGATCTTGTTATATGGATTTGGGTGAATACACACTTAAAACAAACGACACGGGAGTGATGATGATTACGACGACGAGTAGACTCCTTCCTGCTCACTCACGCAGAATGAAGATGTGTAGAAATGAATATGTAAAAGGGGACGGGTGAATGAAAAAGTCTGCATGGGTATTCATGTGTTTACTGTTGGGAAAATGAATGAATGAATGAAAAGCAGGATGAGTGAACCCAATTTTTCTCCTTTAATCCGCACTCACACAACTTTACTCACCACTACTATCAACACTTTAGCTTGGAGCAAAAAAAAAGAGCAACACCAAACAAGCAACTTTTTTTTCTTTCCTCAATGCGAAAGAACTTCCGGCCGGTGAGTAAACACTGTGTCAAAGACATGATACGGAAGTCATATGAGTATACAAGCGACCAGTTTTTGTAGACTCTACACAGGGCGAGAGAACGTAAATTTTTGCAGAGGAGCAGTGAAACTGAAAGAATATGTGCCCACACAAAGTATCTCAGCACAACTGTTTATGCAACAAGAGGAAAGCAAAAAAGTCATCGAAAAAACCCATGAAAAGTTTTCTATTCACTGCCTTCTCTCTTGTTTTTTGTCTGTTATAGCTGCTCTTTCAAAGATCAGATATCTTCTGGGCTCACGGTTCCGTTGCCGACTGAGGAGAGACCACATAGTAAGTCTGGTCTAAAAACTTTTTTCTCTTCCTTCTTCCAGACACATCACATCATCGTACCAACACCGCCACTACTACTACGACTATCCCCTCGACTGCCACTATTAGGGTACCAATCTCTGTTTTAGCAGACGACGTTTGTTGTTGCTTTAAATACACAGCGCCATATAATATTACATTATATACCTATATCACGACGTTACGTTAGGGTAAATGGGACTGACATCATGACTTGACTCTTGAGAATGCCCGGATGCGGAACGGAACCAAGACTATACCGAGAAAACTCTAACTCAAAGTGAATGTACATACTTGGTAAAGCAAACGAAAATGCCAAGTTAAGCCAACAACAGCCCCACATCGTCATCGTCGCGATCACAGTCACCCACCACCACCGTGTAAGACGGAGTAACTACACGGTATATCCACAATCCAGCAGAACATGCCTGAACACATGAACATTCTCTAAAACCGAATCGGATTGACTTTTCCCGTGCCTTTTTACCCCAAAGTCTGAAACAAACGCGTGTGCATGCATATACATGCGTTCCTCATGTATCAGTGATCTGTGTGCGTGTGTCCATGAACCATAAGCAACACGAAAAACATACGAACACACACCAGTCAAGTTAAGATCTTTTTCTTTTTCCCTTCCACAACTTTCATTCCTATACATGGTAGAAAATGCAGAGGCACACCATTTCTTTCCCGTTCATTCCCCGTTGGTCCCATGTGTCATTACTCCACACTCATTCCGGCATTGCTGGTTGTACGCATTCTTATTACTAAACCATGAAATGAACTTTGCAACGTGTAGGCTGGCTACTGCTGCCGTGTAGATCGTGCGAGAGAGTGGATGCCATTGCACCAATCTATTTTCATACATACGTTGCTGTCGAGTAACAGCGTAGATTTTCTAAAATTATTGCTGCCCGTCTCCCTCTCACTTCTTCTCCAATAACACAACATAAAATACCATAGAGAAACTTCTCCAGCAAATTCACGCTCATTTACTCAATAACAGTCGGTTGTAATAATAGTAATATGCGCCATATAAATACTTTTAGTGGAGTGGTTGACTGCACCAACACTTTTTTTTTGCTTCTCTCCCCCTCTTCATCAAATAAATAGCACGTAAAAAAGTTCTTGCATACCTATAAACCGTTTTAAGAGCCTTTAATGATAAGAAAAGTTATTAAACAGACATGCACATATGGGACGCAATAGTAAATGCACGAAATATTACATAATGCACGCATATTGGTACACACATACAGGGAATAACGAATAACCTACTTTAACAGTATGCAAATGCAAGTATTACCGTATTTTGAAATATAATGTCTCTACATGAAATCTGCCATGCATTCGTCCACCGTCGTAAAAGCTCATGTTTTTCGAAGGTGTGTACGCTGCGTTGTTGGGTTTGTGTGTTTTTGTTGTTATTACAGTGTAATTATGCAGCTCATTTTTCTAAGAAAATCTTCAACAGAAAGAGACAAGGAGAGAAGAAAAAACTCAAGGAGAAAAAAATGATGATGAACAAAACCGTAGATTTTCTCTATTTAACCAAACCCATTTCATTTTCGAGTGTGCTTTGCCTCATGAATTACTTCTTTTCTACAATTTTCTATGTATTTTTTGGATGTCTGTTGCAAAGGGGAAAAATGCAAAACAACACGTACCACAGCCTAGCCTGTCTGTCACAGACACAATGCCCTGATACACCAAAGACATACACACTCTCTTAACCCCCTCGTTAAAATCTAGTGGAACTATTTGGTAGATGAGTGTGGTAGGTACTTTCATTAGTAAAAATTTTCGCCTCTTCAACATAAACTTAGACACAAGAGCAGAGCAGACAACAACATCAACACGAAAAGGAGAAAATGATGGTATCCGTTCCAAAAATAACATCATATCAACCATCCTTCACTTCTCCCTATCTGCACTTCTTTCATATTATTTATGCACATTATGTTAGTCTTTTGTGCAACATGCACATCTCTTGGTACACGTTTGCCTTTTCGTTTGACTTTTTTTCACCATCTATCGTTTTACTTTTCATTTCCTTTTCTACTAATATGTGTTGTGTGTACTCCTGCTCTGCTGCTACTGAAGTATGCATGTATCTGTAAAAATGTTAACAGCTCGTTTTAAACACCACCAACCCGTCTTCTTTCTTTTGGAGTTTAAAAGTCTTTGAACGTCCTGTTGTTCTGCATCTCATTAAGAAATACCTTTACAGTTTAAGCCCCCCTTCTTCCATTTCTTTGTATTTTTTCATTTTTTCACATTCTGATGAAAACTAATGGAACTAATTAATTATTTGGAACAACAGCGCGGAAGGAAACCATCCACATTTTAGTGTTTCAGTTCCATTTCTCCTACATCTGCTGATCTGAATAATGCTAATGCGGCTCTGCATGCTCTACAGAGATGGCTTACGTTGGAGAGTAATTTTTGCGTGAGTAATACTACTCCAACTCATTCCAGCACTGCAGAAAAACAGAGTCTACCACTTGAACAATTGAATATGTACATTTACTACACGAGTGTGCTTCTATTAACAGCTTTGCCAACCTACTCACTTCAACTTCCACTTGATCCATACACAAGCAACAACAACCAAATTGGAATAAAAAGGACCATTCATTCTCTCAGTCAACTTCTCCGTAGTAGTAGACACACAAAACATTAATTTTTAAGAGTCCATTTTACCTTATTAGTCCATCATGCATGTATAAAGATACCATTATTATGCAAATGTTTACAAACATACCACGCTATTCCTCCGCCTCCACCACCATAGCCGTCCGTCATTTAAAAAAACAGCTTAAACAGCAGCGTTACAAAACATTTATCAAAAAAGGCTTGAGTGCCCAAACACAAGGTAAATCCGGAAACGAGTGCGTGTGCATGAGTCAGCCAGCAGTAGCACCCTAATGTAAACCAGTAACAGCAGCGCCAGCACCAGGGATGTCGTCGACTACACTTTTTTGGATTGAGATGTGAAATAGGATAAAAAAAATTGTGCATGCTTACCTTATGACTAACCCTAGCCAACTTTTACAAGAGTCACAGTCGAGTGTTTGCAGACACCTACTTGGCTTTGCTGACTTTTTGATAGTACGCAGCGGATTAGAAACGAGAACAGGCCACTTCTTTTTATCCATCCGTTGTATATAAAATATACTATGCACGATCATGTGTAGGTACGTACATTGTATGGCACCTCTATTATTATTGCAAATGTCAAATGCTAATCTTTCTACTTTTGTAAACCTTACCACTATAATATATGCTACACAGTGTTCTGTCCTATGACGATGTAGCCACTTGGCGTGCAAAAGAACACACACATATGTTTTAGGCATATAACCGTTTCTACGTAAAAGGTAGGTCGACTGCTTTAGCAAGGCTCACTTGCCGACGCTGATCTGTCATATGGCGCCGGTGAGACGTGAAAAAGAAGTTGAAGCTTTTTTTGGTTCACTACTTCTGAATACCTGGCACATTATTACCTATTACACTAGAAAGGAAAGATCAGGTCTCTCGAGTTCTGGTCTGGTTGATGAGTAATCCTTCCAAAAGGTAACGATTCTGCACTATTCACACACAAGTCTTATTACTAACAAGCAAATAAGCTAAACTGGCGGTGATGGAGGAGCTCCCAATTTTTTTTGGGATGATAACCGCAAAGTGTTCTTTGCTGTTGTGAGAATGATGACAGGGGTTGTGGATACTTTATAAGGCATCAAAAGCAAAACTTTTATGTGAGCATTTATGGTGATAAGCTAGAATTACAAAGAAATGGACTGCCCGCGTTGACGAGATACTCCCTCGAATTCTTAGAATTTTATGAAATTGTGTTATTTAGAATATCATGTGTATGTGTGCATGCAAAGGCATCTATCGTTGCATGCGCATGTAGTCACTCCAACAAACTGTTCATTTTTATGTCCGTCATTCGCCGGGTGAATATATTAATCTAAACAAATTCCGCCGTAATTTTTCCCCTCTTCACTTGTTCGTGTGCAGTATAAAAGTGTTGTTGATGATGATGGCGATGATGTGAATGATGTGATAGACATTTGAAAAAAAACCGATATCGACCGGTTTAGTGTAAATTGGAAGGAGCATTCATAAGGCTGACTCGGGCTGTCAAAAATATGTGGCAATCACTTTTTTGATGAGCATTACACACACACATGTACATATTTTCATGCATCACACTGTATTTATCAGGCTTTCTCAACAGGGTCTACTTCACCACAAGAAAAATAGTATATTATGTGCTCATAATAAGCAAAGCACGATTACACTCGGTCTGTCACACTTGCTTTTTTACTTGCTTTCTGCTAATCAACTTTGAAGATCGTCTACCCGTAGCGTACGTATACAGTCATCGCATCTCATCACCATCACGAAAATGAACTGAACATGCAGGAGCGTTTATTTCTAGAGAGGAGTTCTTTTTTGGAGAAGACACTGTTACCAGCACAGGGCTCATATAGTCACGTCAAAAAATCCAAAATAAAGTTGGATACACATTCTCACAGAAAGTGTGAAGGGGAAAATTCCTTGGAGGAAATGGATGGACGGACGAAAGGAATTTTTAAATATTCAATAGGTCCAAATAACAAAACCCCCCCTGCACTGCTGCCTCTTTTCCTCACACTTTTTTGTATTTGGTTGTGTTCGTTTGTTGAATAACTTTCGGATTGTGTGGCATACCAGAGTAGATTTATGTCTTAACTGAAATAACACTCTTGTACGGGCTCCTGATCAGATCACGACGACGAAGATACTGATGATGATTATGTTATACATTCTACAAAGTGCACAAGTAGGGGCTTCTTTATAAAGGGACCACGAGAGCGAGAGATAGTTGAAAGATTGGCTGGCGATAAGAAACTTAACTGAAGTGAGATAGGAAGCCCATGAAATCTTATGTCTTCCTACTTGCTCACAACCCAAACCCAGACAAAAACAACTTGCCTGGGAACAGCTTTTTTGAAACGGTGTTGGTTAAGTCAAAGTTCAACCCCTAGTCACAGTAAAAAATTCAAATGTGATTATGCAACACGCACCAAAGTACACAGACGGGCAGGTAAGTTCATCCGAGACACAGACAAAAATAGAGAGAGAGAAAAACCAAGTGGCTCAAATAAGGTATGATTACGATTCATCACATTGGACACACGTCCATACAGTTCTTTCCTACGAATACCCAGTACTATAGTAAAAGTCTTTTGCATCCGCCATAAACAAACTCAGATGTCAGACATACCGTCCAAATATACGTAAGGTGCACAACATGAAGGAACAGTTAAACCTCGCAAGGCATATGTACACTCTCACCAAAAGGTAATTTAATACGCATAAAAATCCAATACAAGGATGTAACATAAAAATACTGAAACAGTTGCTAATACTGTAAGCCTCTGCGTCTACCCGTCTGAGGAGGAGAAAAATAGACGCACGCGGTCACAAACAGAAACACAAACGGATGTTGTATCAGATAAGTAATCCTGAATGGAATGAAGGTGTGAAGTCTCAAAATAATGAATATTATTCTAATTGTAATGCCCAGCTAAGCTGGATGTGTTAGACAATGAAGTACCTAAAACCATTGTGCAGTTTTAATACAACAAAAACATAAATATTGTTTTGACTTCAAGCTTATTTACGGCAAATCATCTTTTCTCCATATTGCACTTGCATAAGCCTGATCGCATCGCACATGCATGGCTAAACGCTGTACAGGAGATAACGAACCATAATTCACACAAGTTGCACATTACATTAATTTGCATTAATTAGGGACCTCACAAAGGATACACTTCTTCGGTCTCCTATCAACTTGGATTTTCCTGAGCAACTGTGCCCCTCGTTGGAATTTGATGATGAGACACTATTACTTATACTCTGTTCAAGCGTAAAATAGGCTTCTTTCGTATAATACGTTATTATAGCTAATGACAGGAAAAAAAACTCCAACAATTCAGTATCAATTCGCTGACTTGCTCCTTTGTGACTATTTATCCCAGTTAGAAGAATCTTAATCGAAAGCCGGCACTTTGCCTTCGTTCATCCTTCATCACGAGTTAATGAGCGAAAATGAAATGATTAGGACAGAGACCGTTAGAAACTACACACGTCATTTATGCATATAACATTAAGATACATTTACCAAAACCAAATAGCTTGTACATTCCTCCCATTCGTAGTACTACCAACAAAAAAAAACATTTCAGTTTAATATTGACAATATTAAGGTATCTTTTTAGTTATGCATACACAACCAAAGTCACGATACATAACACGGCGTCAATCCGTTTTTACTTGTAAAAATATTCATATATTGTGTTTGTGTTGTTGTGTGCTACGTACTAAATGGCTACAAAATGTAAACCAATAAGCAATAACACATCTTACCCAAGTAACTTATCCGACTGGTAATCATAATAAAAATAAAAATAATAATGATAGCAGCAGACCTTTTTAAGAATTACAAACTTATCTAAGCTCGCATTGTAGTATCGATAGGTAAATTCGTATGACATGATGATCGGCGTTGACGCACGTACGATACGTAGAATAGGTACAACAACGAAAATAATAAGATGATGATGGTATAAACCGTAAGACGTTTTTATTATTTTATTTTGATGTCATACATTTCATTATTTATTTAACAAGCATTTCGCTATATGTATGCTCACAGTTTGATTGCACATCAACTGCAGAGTGTATTTTAGTATGAATAAAAAAAATGCACGGAGAGTGTGATATAATTTTCATGTTCCACTTTTTAAGTTTGCAGATGAGAGAGAAGAGAACAAGAGGAATAGGACAACAATGATAAAACATTTTAACAAGAAAAATGGGTGGATGAAGTCTGGCTACTTACTTTCTGGTTATACATACATCAGATATTAAATACAAATAATAATAAAGCAAAAATATGCAAATCAACTTCATCCTGTCAATCTTGTCCTGAACGAATGAAACCCTATCATCAAATGTGTTATGTGGTTGTATTGAATGGCAAAGTCTGCACGCTAATGTCTGTCTGTATGAAAATCCTAAAGACAATATCAATATGATTTTATAGAGCAAATATTACACAAAAGCTTTTTTGCTGTGTCTGATAATGAGTGGTATATGTATACCTAGATAAAAATGACCGATGCGAGAGAAACAGAAAATGCCACAGAAGAGAATTGTACACAAAAATTAATATTGCGTGCACATAGTTCGCAGTATCAAAATCAGAGAAATATAAAATTATTGGCACACACAGCCGTTCTCTGCTCTTTGGTTTACCAGACAATTTGTGCACAACCTATAAAAACCTAACCTATAAAACAGGCGTACTACATTCTACATTACATCAAAAATGACTGATTGATTTTCGCACATACTCATTTTTTGCAGAAGAATAATATGTACGTACATATGACCGCACTTGATTCACTGGTCGGTCCAGTGTCATTGCGCATATTATATGGTCATTTTGGTTGCCAGACATACTTCCTGTCACAGAAAAGTAAAGTGTGTTGGCTCCGATAACATTCTACTTTTCGATGACTCGCTTAAAAAATTAGCTGATCGTTGCAAAGAAAAAAGGCAGTTTTTTGGATTCAAATTATAGCTTATTTTACGCTTACCGTAGAACAAATTACTTATTTTGAAAGATTGACTGAGCATTGACAACGAATAGTTTACGGGTCAAAAAACAGACTTTTATTGGTTTTGGTTTATCTTTGCGCTTCTGGGGTACAAATACTATTTATTACTTTCTATCATAATGTATTACGATGTATTGTGCAAAAACACAGCGGTAGACTGAATCTGGTAAGTGAAAAAAATACTATTAATGTTTTTAGTGTTTATGAAGAAATATCTCTCACTTTAAATATATTTCAAAATTGTTAATACATCTTTGCGATAGACTGCACAATACACGCAAAAGAATTTTGTAAACGACCTATTATTAGGCATTGTAGATGACGAGTGAAATATTTGCATATATTATGGACCAGCAACATCATAAATTACATTGGCCCAACATACCAATTTTGCAATTTCATTCATGAGTTTCAGTCTGTGACTGCATTCGTCTTCGTAATTTTGTAACCGTAAACATCTTACTTCACTAGCTGGCTGATTAAGACAACACTGAGTAAGAAAATGAGAAAAAAACGGAAGCTTTAAAAACCACATGACCAAGAGCTGCAGACCACAGCCCTGGCTATCACTCCAACCAGCAGAATCCTGTCATCATCGCTGAAAACTCAACATCTTGCTAACCTTGAATATTAGCTCATGTCATGCCATGCCTTGTCGGTAGAGGAATATTTTCCGAGGTTTTCACACCATCACCACCATTTTGCCTTCTTACAAACTAACCACACTGCAGTACACTTTCAGTCATCCTCATCATCCACTTCACGAAGAAGCAAGAGCCCTTGAGAATGTAGAAAACATGCTCGAACTGAGCAAGGAAGGGATTTGTTTGCTTGTCATATTTTATTAAATAAATGCGTTTTCATTTTCGTCATGTCATAATCGCAATAATACATAAAAATGACGAAGGCGAGTGCCGACCAGCGTCCACGATGATGTTGACGATTACGATGATTGCATCAAATTTTCAATTCATTTTTGTCCATTCATGATGCAACCAAAAATCCGATCCTTCTTGTAGCCGTCAACAATGCCGCGGTATGCGTTACACCATATTTGGTATATACCTACCTCAATGTACGCCCTACCCCTCTTGAGTGTATTAATAGATAATGCTTCGTCCGTGCCTAGACCGATTGGTATTTTTCTATTTACAATAAATATCAAAAACTCAATTTTATGTTTCCCGCACCAAAAAAGCGACTGAGAGTATTACATACCTGTCTACATACGTACGAAATATTAGATTATATCTTATATCCGAAAGCTTGCGATCGCCAACAACAAAAGTTTTCTGGAAACGATTTACTGTTGAAAAGGGGACTAAATTCCCCTCCGTTTTTTGACGCACACATTTTCACAAAAAAATTCAGTTGTAAATCCATCAAAATCGATTTTTCCTTTCATTTCATTGCCTCATCCATTTATTATGACCTCTATCAGCATATATCACCTATCGCGGGCTTGNAAAAAAATTCAGTTGTAAATCCATCAAAATCGATTTTTCCTTTCATTTCATTGCCTCATCCATTTATTATGACCTCTATCAGCATATATCACCTATCGCGGGCTTGTCCACACAATTGTACCTCTTATGCCATATAACTAACTTATAATATAATGCGTTCAACAAATACTTTATATATATTTCTAACCTTTACATATTTAAGTACGCTTTCTGCGTAACTGCGTATGCTCATAGAATTCGACGTCAATCCATCTCTGAGCTGAAGTAAGCAGCAAAAAACTTTTAATATGCCTTCGGTAAATAACAGATGTGCTCAACAACAATACACGTAATTCTTTACGCAGTAGTAGAAACTTGTGTCTACTGTGAGGACACAAAGTTGCCGAGCAAGTTCATCACATAAAAATTCGAGCATCTTGTGCTGCTAAAGCATTTTTTTGGAACAACGGAGCAGAAACGGTACATGCTAAATTGACGAAGAATAGTAAAAATTTGTTACCAGCCATATAACTTTAATATGGTATGTGCCTTACTCAGCAACGACGAATAATGCTGAAGATGACAACGTTATGTTTTATGATGATGCTATTGATACAATCATATAATGACGATGATGATAATCATATATAAACAAAGAAAGGAGTTGAGAGAGAAAAACGAGAATAGCGGCGCAGATTCATTATCAACGTCAACATTACCAACACAAGCCGCAGGAGCACAATAGACAACAACACAACGCGCTTATATAGTAGTACACAATCATACAACAGGGAAAATTACACTCTTGCCCGATAATAAATAAAAAAGTTACAACAACTTACAAAAAGAATGAATGCTGCTGTTGAATACAAGTGTAATCATTATTATTATTATTGCCTTCTTTTACAGTTTTACTAACGTAATATTATTAGTTTTATAATACTAACCAGTAAGCACGATCACAGGAGCTAAGTCATAAGTAGTCCTCATAATTTTACAACTTTTTCTTTTTTCTCTCTCTCTCTTTAACGTCATCACTATCTTTACACGCATCGTGAATATGATTATTATTGTGAATGGAGCGAGAGGGGATAAGTTCACTTTATGACAAGATGATGAACAACGTAACAAAAAATAGTAGAAAAAAACCTTCTCGTTCCTTCTTTTCCGGCTTGTAAATATAAAATTCTCACTAAAATAAATACGATACACAGTAAATATATTACATGTCCTCTTTGAACTTTTCCTCCTCCTCCTTCTTTACGAGAAAACAGAAAAAGTCAACTGACAATAAAGAAATGAGCAAGAGAGAATAATCGACTACTATATAAGCTAACGTTCAGTAGGCTTTACCAAACCTCGTAAAAAATCTCTAACAAGTTCTTTTGTTGTTGTTACTACTGCTGCTCATTTTCTTCTCTGCTTTTGTTACTATTTCTCTCTCCCTTACTTTTGCCTTTCACCCTGCTGCTCCTCCTCAACATCACTGCCATTATCGTCATCTCGAGTATTTTTTTTTTCGTTTTTCCCATCTCAGTTTTTATGAACTACATGAACATCCGTGCATTTATTGCAGAGGAGAGTGCACAGTATGCAGCGAGGATGATAGTATATTGGCATTTATACCCGCTTATTTGAAAGGTTTTTTTGCTTTCTCAAATAAAACTAAATATGTATGCATTGTTTACCCTTCGTTTTAATGCTACATTTCCCCAGATGAAAAAGCAGAGTGCCTGCCTGGGTGCTTGTACCCATTTAGCTGGTAAAACTGAAGAACTCTTCAGTTGGACGCGGACGCCTTGCTGCGTGTGCAAGCAACTTTTTTGTAGCATCAAACCTATGATTTTTTTTTCTTTCCTTTTTTCTCTCCATCTTTAAGAAAAAATGACGACGATGACAATGATTACACGGTACTCTTCAGAGAGTTATCATCATCATCATCATCATCAGTGTTGATCATCATGATAACGTTGAATACCATTCTAATATGTAATATCGCACAAGTACATAATCATCAAAAGGAATGCAGCTGCACACACGTATAATCTGTGAATTTGTGTTTTTGTGCGTGTGTGTACTAGGTATTCAGCATCATAATACGAAAATGAACATGATGATGGTTTTTCCTGTTTAAATAATAATGCGACGCAATGGTAGCACCGAAAACGGGATGTTCATCTGCATGCGGCCTTCTTTCAAGGATGACTCTCTGAACTTGCTCCGCTGCTACAACCCACTGTTGTTGTTGCACACTTGCTGTTTTTATTACTTGCAAAACCAGAAAGCGAATAATAGGCTTGAGAAGAGTTTGATTCTGTGAGTGTGATTATTATGGTGATACAGGGTGATACAGTAATACGAACCTGCTGATCTTTTGAGGATCGTAAAATACAGTACGAGTACACTACTTTACATCTTGAAGGCTTGAACAAGATTGGTACAAAAAAGGAAAATGCATTTCTCGGGCTGTTTACCCTCACAGATTACAGACTGCTATTAGGTTTTCAGTCCACCAAGTTGCGTGCATGTATTTTATTGTGTACTTATTCATGTATGCATGTGTACTACGTATTCCGTTGCAAGTATATATGGTGGTGATGGTTTGCATTCCTAGTCGGCATTGTTCCTTCCTTGTTGTTAGGCAAGAAATGAGGTTTTACACAACAGAAACACGAGCAAATTCAGTTTTACCAGAGAGATAGGATCAAAATGATACGGTAATATGCGGGTGCACTATTGCATCGAAATGCACGGTAATTTACTTATTTCTTTCTCAGTTTCAATACATTTAACCAGGCCTCTGCTATAGGTTACGCCGTAAATAGAATAATCAGAGCGGCCACCAAAGGAAACGTATTATGTACAAGTAGTATAGTGAGTATGGAGTTTTACATTATGAACGTTCGAATGAAACAATGTATTTTTATCACTCCTCCACGTTCCTAATGGGATATATTGCATACGTTACCTCCAAATCCCCTTTGCTCAAAGCGTAGAGAAGAGATGATGCTTGTGTTTTTGGAATAAAGCTCTTATTATATGAGTACACGACATACGTCGAAGATATGAATGCGTTCATAAATGGAGAAAAGTAAGACTTTACCAGCACTTTTTCTCTCTCCTATACTCCCTCTCTTATTTTCGCTATGACACGTCGTTTACTTTACTTTTCCTTATTAGACTGCATCTTGATCTCCCCCAGCTTCTTCCGAATTTTTTCCTCGTTTTTTTTCCTTTTCGGCTCATAAGCCATAAACGGCTCGTTTCTTCAAGAAGAAAAAACAAGAGGGAAAGGAGACGCGTAAGAAATCTTGATATTGATACGATGTACGTTTGTGGAACACAGGGAAATAACAACGGAACGCGCAGCTTTTATAGAGGGGTAATAGCAGGGGCGATAAAAGGCCAAAAAGCAGCCTGAACACAGCTGCTACTCCTTGTTTTTCTCACTCTATTTCTTACTTTTTGGTCGTGTTAAAAAGGCTTCTAGTCGGGCATTATTCCTCAACAGCAATCCATATTACACCGGCATACCGCACCGCCATGACAAGACACGACCAAGATGAAGTAAACAAGTCCAAGTTGTTTAGGTTTGTTTGCTATACAATGGTAGCAGCGAAAAAAATAAGAAATAATATAAATGCAGGAGCAACGGTGCATGCGGTTGCAACGATGTCGGGAAGAAAAAATGCATTTAAGATAAATATATTAGGCATGGCATGTTGTTGTTGCCTATCAAATAGTAAATGTTGTTTTCCTCCTGGGTGATATATTTATAGGTGGTGCACCGGTACGACTATGGGAAAAAGGTATGCCAAAGAGTCTCGCGGTGTTTTTATACTATAAGGAGGGTAGTATATATAGGAGCTCAACAAACACAACATGATCAGCAAAATACCAATATCGTTCGTGATGATGATGATGATAATGGTGATACGGTACATACAACCACTGTTACCTTTTGACCGTCCAAACATTCTGGTCGCTGTTATCAGAGAGAAACAAGCCCACGTAATCTTTCCTTATTTTTTCTGTTTGTACGGTGTGTATGTTGGTGTTTTCTTTTGGATAAAGTGGTGAATGTGGACAAAAAACGGAGTAAAACAAAAGGAGAAAAGTCAAAGTCCAGTCTATTGTGCCCCGCAATGCAGTGCATCGCCAGAGGTAAATTATAAAGAATAGAG
>JAHZNB010006668.1:0-32573 GCA_027744295.1 Callyntrura guangdongensis
ACTTGGGTACTTTGTTTTATCCTATAGCAGTACTTCTTGTTCACACATTTTAGTCGTTTATTTCCTTACTGAGAAATGGGCTTGATGGATACTAAAAAGGATGAGGGGCCTGCAAAATGCAGAGGATATATTTCTGTATATGCTTACACTGCTGTAATTGTGTTGAAGTGTTTTGTACGTTAGAAATTGAATTGAACAAAGTTACTTGCATGGTTTTCTTCAGAATTCAGCATATAATAAGCAGGTATGTTAATGCATCTATCTACCAATGAGACAATAATGATAACGATTATAACTATGGGCGACAATTATTCAACAGCAGTGCAGGAATGATTACAAAAATCGACTTCAAGTGACCATTCTCTATATTTTATTTCGTAGTGCATTAAAGACTGGGAAGTAATCATACTACTGGGATTGTACTACGTTAGAGGACATCATATAAAATTGCAGCCGCAACAACCTCTTGTGTTTATTTCAACATCATGATTCATCTTTACGGAGGAATTGGGTAGTCCCATGGTCCCTCGTCGGTAGCGGACTATATATATGTTTTTCTTACCAACCGGGATTCTGTTTGTGTGACATTTTACGCTGTACCTTCTCGACGCTGTGGCAGAGCAGAACTACTAAGTCTTACATGAAATTTATCTCTCTGCAATGGAGAGTGGCACAAATTGTATGTGTACTCCGAAATAACAAAGGAAAAATCTTGTGCGGGGATAACAAGTACGATTTTTTATGTCAACCATAAAAGGGGTAATGTGGATATGTCTGACTTTTTAATCACACACACAAGTTTTAGCAAGGGTAATTTTAAGTACAATTTAGTATGCAAAGTAGTAACAATAACAATGATGTTGTCCGTTTTGTTCAGGATTGACACATCATAGTATGATGAGACGCTCTTTGTTATGTCGATTTACATTTTGTTCAACGAGTTGTACTATTATTTTTTCACGAGCACTCGAATTGACAGAAAAAGCAAAAGCTTTTGCTGTTGTAGTAGCGCTCTGTATTTTTCGAAGCTTACCGCCTTTGTCATTCGATAAATGATAGAAAATGTTTATCTTTGTATTTCTGACCAGTATAAAACATTTGGCAGGCGGCACCGCCTGAAAATGGTTTCCACTGCTGTACGTTTTGTTAAACGGCAAGGAAAAGTTTGTGAGTTCAAGAGAAAGTTGCTACCGATTAAGTGTAAATGTGCGCCGCCTTGGCCTTTTTCACTTCAGTAATGATAATAATAAAGAATATTTTAGGTGGTTTGTTTCAGAGTACATTTATTCGTAATCAGACAGGCACCCACACTACTCACCGCTTACTTTGCTCCTTCTCGCACAGAGAAAACGAGGAAGAATAACAACAGCAACAACAATGTCTACACGTACGTGTCAGCTTGCCTGTATAGATTTTGTATTACGTCGTGGTGGTATAGCATTTCATTCACATTTACAATTTCATTCTGTCACTCTTTTTTACCCTTCACTGCCACTCGAATCGCGATAGCAGTGAAGTGGCGCTGCTCGAACAGCAGTAGTAGTGTAAATACAAGGAAATAAGGTCCATGTCCGGTGAATTGCAAATGACTTTGTCGTCCTCGCCGCCGTTGTCGTCGATGTTGTTGTCGTCTCTATGTATTTACATTTTATACGTACTTATCCAACAAGGACTAGTAAAAGTTGTCGTTGATGGCGGTTCCTGGTCTTCTCTATACCAATACTATTACTACTACTCCTGCTTTTACTCACTTGCCCATCCATCTCATGTGCCGTATAGGTTGCGTTGCTCTCTTTCTTTCCATATACATTTACTTTCTCCTTTTACACTGGATATGTTTATCACTTGTCGTGTTCCACTTTTAGATTGAAAATCCATTTACTTAATGCATATGACAATTTTGCAAGTCAAACAGGCATTACCTTTTCCCAATAAGAACATATAGCAGGTATTAAAGACACTTTATTCCACTCGCGTTTAACGCGTTTCTCTATTACTTGGAGTAATAACTTTGGATATTATTCAGGACTACTACTGCTTTACTAGCACAACTTTCAGATCTACAGTGTGCTTCTAAAATCTAGTATTGTTTGCAATAATAATAATGATATATTTGAGATTATATCTCTAGATATGAATATAATAGCACAGTCTCATGAGAGAGTTTTTGAGAACCTTCCGGTACTTTTGTGGGTGGGTTTTGCACATTCTACAAACTAGTTGTATTCTTCAGAATGACGATATGATACGTGCCGGTAGGTATAAAAAGCACTCTATCGGCTGCTGCTGTCGTTGTCGCGTCGCTACCGTCACACAAGACGAATAAATTCATTTACTGTTGAGGAATAATAATGAAAATATTACCACCACACCCAAAACTACTAGCCAATATTTGGCACTGCATACCTTGATATAGAGTTAATATGAAAGTTTACTGATTGATAATGTTTAGTTTTAAAGAAATCACGTGTTGTCTAGCCTGACCGCTCTATCGATATGCTTAGAGAATTAACGTTAATACATATGTATTTATTCGCTAAAAGTTTACAAAAAACTCCACCTCATGCTTTGTCAGAAAAAAATAGTTAAATTTTTAAATTGTTGAACTTGACACCTTGCACCGTTTTATTTAGTTGACTCTGGTAAAACGAAAATATTTGCTAACTGTCATTTACCACACAACAAGGAGAGTACGGTACACGGAAGTGCGCTTTATCTGATATAGTATCTACACAATCAGTGCAAGATTCAATCTGATTAGGCAAGTACAATTAAATTTGTTCAATGATATAAAACATTCCTGTTTGTGGTCTGGTTGACAATAACTGTGTAGCCATTCGATGAACAAACACAGCGTCCCCGTCAGAACACTGACAGCTGTGAAAAGAACAGCAGGACAAGAGGAAATCAGTCACTTTTCTTGCAAACCACACACGTTACGATGGTAAATGAGTCACAAGGGAAAAAAGTTGACAAAGGAACAAACTAATGTCACTGCTTGTTTTTCCACGTATTTTTGAAACAAAGCACGAACCAGACAGTCACCACAAAATACATTGTGTCTCTCCCCTCTTTTCAACAGCTTACACCCGAGAAAAAATAGTAATTGAGGCAGTATTAAAGTACAATCTCTGTACACGTAGAACTGTTTCCCCTGCTGTTATTGTCATTTCTATTTATTATTTTCCACCACTATGTGATGGGAACAATGTTGATAAGCCTGTCTCATCACGATGATCTTTATAGCAGCAAGCCTGGAACAGAACTGACTGGGAAAAGTTTGAAGAGTGATCAACTCATGACTTTTGCTACTAGTATATATGCGGCTCTCTTTTTCGTACATCCAACCCTCTCCAGTTGCTAATGCTCCTTCACCACCACTGCTGCTACTATCACCAGCTCGGCAGTGGTGTACGGTAGTGTCTCGTTTGTACGCCTGAATATAACATACATATCGCATCGTATACTAAAGCAACCATGATACCTATTTTTCCTATATGCACAAAAATGCTGTGGAAATTTGATATATTTATATACGTGTGTGGTGATATATCAAGAGTGCCTTGCCATTGGAAAACTTACATGTCTGAAACTTGCACACAAACACACACATACACACACTTTCACAACCGTATCGACAGAGCAACTGACTGTCTAGAGCAATGAGGAATGGAAATAATATGGGAAAGGAAAAGGGAATATGAAAGTTGTAGAAAAGCACGGCAGCAGTAATAGCAGCAGCAGCAGAAACAGTGGCTAAGATATTTTTTCTTTGTTCCTTTATTACTACTCTTTTCAATATCTTTTTTTCTTCTGTGTCTGCTAACTTTGTTGGCTTTAGCTTATATACCTACTCACTATATAGATAAATTTTATAGTTTTGAACAACCCCCGCCACCGGTGGAAAGAAGAGGGAGACCCCCTGAAGTGTGTAGTTTAGTTCAACTAAGCGGCAGCTGATAGAAAACGACCGTTGACTTTAGTTTCTCCCTTCCAGCACTACTATATTGTGTGTGCGAGATGCCAAGTCGACGCCAGGAAAAAGCATATGTAGCCGACTTGAAGGTAATATATGATGCCGAATTTGGATGTACATATAGTTAGGTAGTGTTATGCATGTACGGAGTTCTTTTTTAAAATGTGCGCTTTACTTTAGTTTCATGTATACACACTTACTCGCACATGTTCACTCTAGTTTCTATGCTACGCTAACTTTTTCAAATGCTTCCAGCCAGTAGTGACGGAAAGTGCATCCACGATATTATGGAGTGGTGTGGGGATATGGATAGAAGGACTAGCTGGACTCTCCAACATGATCATGATCATAAAGCATAAAAGACTGTTTTCTGTTGGGCATGTGTGTATCTTGAACAGAGTGGATATTTAATGGATACAGTTTGTACGTACACTGAAATCAAATCTATTGCACTTTTCCGTCCTCTTATTACAATGTCGGGAAAATCTTATGCTGGGTGACTGTTGGTGGTCGGAATCCTCGCCAAATAAAGGCGAATAAAGGCCTTCTTATTCTTCTCTGATTCCTTGAGGCATGTATGATACTTAACAGACGGAGCTGAAGACAGAAAAAAGTAGCAACACAGGTTTTTCTCTTTTTTCTCCAAAAAAGTGTAGTTAGTTTACACTTATACCACTATTGTAAACATATCTACATACTTCGTGTTTGTGCTTAAGCAGGTCTGCATATATGATCAACTACTTATACGTACTTGGAATACCCAGTCTATCGTCATTATAATGTGAGATATGCAGCTGAAAAGGGAAACTGTGACTATGTGCAGCGACGTTACTAAGAATATTTTTCTGATTGTGAGTGAAACGAACAAGAGAAAGTACTGGAAAAGAGACAGTGAGAAAGAGAGAGAGAGAGAGAGAGAGCGAATAAGACAGACACAATGGAAACAGTCAAGTTCAGAGGAGAAAATGTAACTGACTGGTTTGATGCGATCGTGTTAGTAACAAGGAAGCCTTTTCATAAATACTTGGTTGTGTGTAAGCCTTTGTAGATATTATATATGCATAGTGGTGGCGCTATATACTATTTGCTATATATACACAATACTTTATATAGTGTTGTATACTACGGATAATATTGCAGTGCAGTTTAGCATATATGTTTCAGTGGATACTTGTATGCAGGATGTATGTGCATGGCACGAGCATTATAGCAATACCACCATTATAACAAACAACAAAAACTTCAACTAAGAACGAAACCAACGACGGGAGAAGGAAAAGCGCGTCGCGTCCTTGCTCTCTCCCTCTCCCATCGTCCTTTTTCCTATACAACAAAGGCAGTCAGCTTCGTTCTCACACAAGTGGAAGAACTCGCTTCTTTTCCAAAGTAGAGAAGTGGAAGGATGGAAAGGAAAGCTGTGTGTAAAGAAGAAAGGGAAAAGAGCGGCTTGGTACAATATATAAATTTTCCTCCGACTTGGCTGGTAGGATACAAGTAGGAACAAGCAGAAGAAGAAGAGAAAGAGAGAAAAATTCGTCTGCTTGCTCACAGTTTTCTACTTAAGGCTTACTGTACAGCAGCAGGAATAGGTATTATTGGTAGTGATGGAAGGAAAAGTAGCTGCAGGATACACACACAATATATTTTGGAGGATCTGATCTCTGGGAAACATCATGGCTGTAACTTATATACATAATCCTCCATAATATTGCGTCTGTGTACAAAAGTTATAAAGAACCAGGCCTATCACGAGTGTATGGTCTATCTGGAGCGGAATAAGATAACACGGGCTACTGCATGCATACCTATTTTAAAGGCTTAAGTCTACGACCGCCCCAAAAGGCTGTTGTAATGTACTGCCATTATTACTGTGTGGTGGTGCGGCTGCTGCCAGCGAGTTGCATGTCCTGAACATAACTGCTGCACTGCAACTCTCTTCTTTCCTTCCTGATTATTTTCTTTCTCTGTGTAGTAACTTTTCAGTAGCAACATCTCGTTTAACTTTTTGTCTTGCTTGCTTACACTCTCACTTTGTCATTGAATGGCCCGCCACTTTTTACAAAGAAACTGCCGTATACCAATAGCGATGCTGGTTTATACAAGGCTTATAGGTAAAAGACATAAGTTAAACTTAATGCTTTGTCTCCGATGTGGATAGATACTAGGGATACTTCTCATGAACAAGTTAGAGTTGGGACTTTTGGGTATGCCAAAAATGGTATGACAGCCTTGCGCTTGTTTTTGCTCTTCCTGGTTTAAAGCACCGGGTTTAAATTTTTAATTTTTCCCAGTACAGTTATGCTTTCATTTTTTATCTGTGAGCAATTTGGTCATTAGACGGCTAAAGTATTGTCAGTTTGCATTTTCACGTTTAACTAAAAATAAATTGGCAAATTAAAAAAACAAATATTGGTAAATGAAGGTCTTTTAAATGAACACTAATGTCATAATAAAGGTGACACTTCCCTCGATTTCAATCCAGTAAACCTCAGCTATTTGATGCATGTTATGCGTATGTTGACATAATTTATGTTTAATCTGTAACAAGACATACTATATATAACAGTCAGCTAAAATAAAATGTGATACTTTCGAGAAAATAACCTCAAAGTGCATATTTGATATTTTTTCATGTACTGGTAGCAATACAGTTTAATGAACTCGCCGATACTCTATAAAGTACCCGTTCATTTTTTACGTAAAATATTCGAGTCACTTCCGAGTTAGGTTGACTATCTATTATATTTTACAACAATTTATTGCGAGATCCTTTTGCTACAAGCAAATCTCATCAATCTCGCAAGCAAGTGTAAACATACCAGGTAGGTACCACAACAATATGCAATTGTTAAAAAGTTGATAAGCCCGTATATCATATATATGGACGGACAGACTCGTGTATATGTATTTATAAATCGCTGTTCAACTATTGTCTCGCTACTTGCTACATGTTGACGGTGAAAAAAAAAGTTTTTCACGGTACAACCGCAGAAGAAAAATATATTACATTTTTCGTAATGGTTTGACCATAGCTTTGGTAGTGAGGTGTGATGTGGTATTCTGTAGCTTATGGTATACGAGTTTCTATCATTATTACGAGGAGACCTATTTTTATTGCTAACGACCAAAACTACACGACACACACATGTGAGGTGTGATGTGGTATTCTGTAGCTTATGGTATACGAGTTTCTATCATTATTACGAGGAGACCTATTTTTATTGCTAACGACCAAAACTACACGACACACACTCTTGTACTTTACGATGATGATGCTATGAATGTGTTTTTGTTATGGTCAGGGTACATATTATTATACAAGTATGATGGTGAAAGCTTGACGCAACGGCTTAAGAAAACAAAAAGATAGTCAAACAGCTAAACTGAATAAAACTTTTCCATTTTCTTTACTGCTCGACTTTTTTTTACATTTTTGGTTACTCTGTCGTATTTTATCCAAGTTTGATATGCTGCATTGACTAATATTATCTTATCAGTGTGCCAATTTGCAGAGAACTGCTGGCATGCAATGTTGTAACCTTGTTTCTGTGGATTGTGGCAAAACTTGAGGTTATAAAAATTGTATCTTCTGGATTTTGGATGGGTGTATTTATGCACTGTCTCAAAAACGAAATTACAGTTTTAAAGAAAACAATCCATAACTCCATTCCAAGTACTAGTAACACTAGCCCTGCTATTATTATCTCCATTAGTCATAGCTTAACTTAACAGTTGTTAGCTCCACAAACAATTCGAAATAATGACGCTGGCACGTGTTAAATTTGCAGAGAACTGCTGGCATGCAATGTTGTAACCTTGTTTCTGTGGATTGTGGCAAAACTTGAGGTTATAAAAATTGTATCCTCTGGATTTTGGATGGGTGTATGGTGTATTTATGCACCGTTCTCAAAAACGAAATTACAGTTTTAGAGAAAACAATCCATAACTCCATTCCAAGTACTAGTAACACTAGCCCTGCTATTATTATCTCCATTAGTCATAGCTTAACTTAAAAGTTGTTAGCTCCACAAACAATTCGAAATAATGACGCTGGCACGTGTTAACTAGTTTCTTTTGCGCACCCATTACATTCTCATAACTTGCACCGTGTACGCTGCCAAAAATTTAGGTGTCGAGTATGGACACAACAAAAAAAGGGAGACTACATTTTGTTGTTAAAATTGGACACTCATATAACCCTATAAATATTACCATTTTTTCAATTTTCTTTGGATAGGTTTTAATCATGAAACGTAATAAATTCAATCTAAGATGTTGTGGCTCCATGCCTAGTTAACTTCAAACCTTGTAGCATGATACGATACGGTTTCATTTTGTTATTTTGATGTCGTCATTAAGTGAAACTTATTAACCCTCATTACAATAGTTGTTGCTGTTTATGATAGATCATTATTACACACACTTTCTTTCGACGTAATATGCCTACTGAAATGGGTTTAGGAGCTATATGAAATTTCAGGCGAGGTAACATTATACATGCTAAAGTAGGTATAAAACATTGTACAAATATGCTGCATCTTGAACAAAATTAAAAATTAAAGTAGAATCAGTAAAATTAATGAGATTTGTTAGTTGTAACCCGAGACTATCCCCTGCTATTAGAAACAAAACGTTTCATAATAAGATAAAATGGAAAGTTATGATACACACCACTTTACTTGGCGCCGGCCCGTACTTGTACAACTTTAAACATTTGTGCCCCTTACTACAAATAACATATGTGTAAAATGTACAGCCCATGTATGCGCTCAAACTTAATAATAAAATTATGGTAAAGTCTGTAACATTGTAAATTACTTAGAAAAGAAAATATTGATAAAACAGCAGCGCTGACGAGTGTTTGTAATGCTTTACCACATTGTCTGGTTGCTCCGTGTCTCCAAAGAATTGAATCTGACAACCACAGTGAACTCCGTGAAAGAATGAAAAGCTATATAATGGCTAAAAGATGCAAGTGCCAATGGGGTTTGGAAGGTATGGGACGATGTACAGCAGAACAAGCTCTGCATCATAATACGGTGGAAGTGAATAGAAAATTTGCGATGACGATACACAAGGTAGTAAAAATGCTCCTACTACACTTTCCCTTTCATTTCAATACCTTTTTCTGCATTTTTACGCTCAAGATTTTCTCTTGTAAATGTGTGCACAGCTTACGTGCTACACGTAAGTACCTATAGATTCCTACTTTCTACTTATTATTAAGCCGCTGTACTTGCGTCCTGTACATGTGTTTTCATGTCTAACCAGCTACATCGCACATTAGGAAACTTTTTCTTTTTTCTCCTGATGCCTTTCCACATTATCCGGTATTAAAAGAGAAAGCACAAGTAGGAGCACCACTCCATGTTTACTTGTATACCTTCATTTTCATCATTGCTGTGCTGCAAGCGAAAGCAAAACAGAAGATTGAGAGAGAAGAAGCCCGGGATTTTGAAAGAGAGGGAGACTCAAAACTCACTATGCTGCTTTTGGTAATTCTCTACTTTTGCTGCTCTTGGTTGTATATGCAGCTGCGTCGAGGAAAAAAGTAAAAGTGAGAGCACAACAGCAGTATAATATTAATAATAATAAGAGTGTGTGTGGAGGAAGCGGCAGTAACAGCAGAATACTTTATATGTATGGCATGTAGATATTACTAACGTACGGCATAGTAAGTTGTATTTAGGATTCGGCCTTATCGACCCACACAACACGACGAAACCTTGTGAAATGATATAACGCGTAAATTGTGACAGCATTTGATATTGACAAGCTATCCCATGCCTTACGTGCCTGTTACCCTTTTCTTTAGACGAAGGATAAAAAATGTAGATACTTCCATTATCTATAATATGTACTGGTAAGAGTGTGAATATATTTGGGCATAATGGGCATCTCATTTATGGCGTATTATAGTAAAATGCCGTTCCAAGCGCAAGTAATAAGTAATAGGATTAAATGATGGAATGTTGCATGATTTTCAAAAAGAAAGTTGGTTGCTCGGAGAAAGAAAAAAAGTTTGTTTGGTGGAAATGATGAAAATGATGGCGGTAAGACTTAAAATACATAACAGATAATGAATGTTTATGGAAATGCTTAATAAATACCCAAAGTCGTAGTGGTACGTAATAAATGACGACTGTGTATTCTATCCTCGATATTGCAAAGCTTCTGCATTTTACAAAATGCTGGATTTCAGAAACACTAATAAAGATGCTAGTTCGGCGAGTTTTGGTGTACTGCGAATCACCATAATAAAATGATGAAACATGACAAACTTAAACTTTATCGAAATTCTGTATAAACTACCTACATTGATTGGTACATTATACTTAGAAAAGTGTATTAGTAAAAAAAGGTTGAACACTTTTCGTTGAAAAAGTTTTTTTACAACATAAAGCAGAATTAAAATTTCTTAATAAAATTGCTGTAATTAAGTTTAGTTTATTAGTCAGTTTCCTTTAAATACGTGTATCTGACATTGAATAATCCTTGCAGGTAGATTAACTTTTATTGTGCCATATAACCTTAACTCAACGCTATGATAGATGTAGATCCGTACAAAACAATAGAAAGCCGTTATCCTATTCATACAGTGTCAAATGTCAAATTACGAAACATACCATTTGACATTACGTATAGGCACATTTATTGTATTCCATTACATTATGTTAGTAATATGCAGATATAAGTTGCTAACAATCATGCGGCTATCTCCGCCATAAACTTAAAAAATTTGGAATCTAATGCAAAGCACATCTATACGATTTCTTGATCGTATAAGCATTTAGCATGCTAGCAAGTAACCGAAAAATGCAGGAAAACAGGTTTCTCGAGGGCCAAGTTTGTTTATTTGAATACAAAAGTTGGTATTTTGTTCAGGTGAATGAAGTTAGTGTCTCTATATGCTTCCATCCCAGCAACGTGAAGGTGCGGAGCTAACATTACATAATTCATGAATCACGGGTATTTTCTCAACATTTCATAAAAAAGTGCAATAGAATATGTCCAGCATCGCAGAAGAGTTTCATAACTTCACATTTCTAAATTTCTACTTTTATTCAGTAATACAGCTCTAAAGGAGCTTTTATATATAATAAGCATTTAAAAAAATGAAATGGCACATTATATAGTTATGTTGGTACTCCCAAAAACTCAGGTGAAATCGGAATATACATGTAATTACTATATAGCACATTAAAACTTCATGCGTTATGATGACATTTGACTGGTATCTGGCATGCATGAAGAAAAGTATAGCTAGTGTATGCATATACATTATCATTAGCATGTAAAAGAATGATGTAAGCTGTGATGTTGTTACTTGTTTCTTTCGTTTCATGCTGACGCTTCCCCTTGAATCTCATTCTTGCTCTCCAACAACAACCACGCACAATAATAATGGAGAGTTGTGGCAGAAGCTCTAGGGTAGCCTAGCTGACCAACCTGGAGTAAATTGTAAAAGAAACTTGAACTTGAGCGCAATTCGTACACGTATAAACCTTTTGCACGCCAGGGTTGGAGTTTTTACAGAATTACTACAAAAACGCAGCCTCTGGTCGCAATCCTCTAATGGTTTGCTGTGCGGAGGTCAATGGCTCATTGTTTACGGCCGTACCACATACTCCCATACAAGTTGCCACAATCTTCATCTTACACGCACCTAAAACAAATTTTGCATTTGTGTGACTTTTTGAAGATATGTATGTAACGTTAAGATCATGTTTACAACAATGGACAAAGAATTGTATGCTAGAACCATAGGACGATGTATGTATGCACCATTTTATTCTGCGGCTCCGCACGCTCATTTATTTTCTCCAAAACCACTAAAACGCAAACCTGCTTACATTGTTGCGAAACAGCTTTGTAACTCCACATCCACGTACTGACGTACATTTTGACAATCGAAATCCCTATTGTCAGATATACATATGCATATACTGCTATATAACATGCCATACATGAATGAATAACGTCGGCTTACCATTATTTGCTGCGAATCTTTATTCCATCATTTCGCATCATCAGAGCTTAAAATCTGGTTAGAAGTGCCTAATCCCCCAATTCCTTTTCCGCAATTATATTTATTTCTCTACTACATATTTTTCCATGAACAACGCTCCATATAAAGCAATTTTTCTGTTTTCTTGGAAATTTTTTGTACAAAACACGTTTTTGTGGTGAACTATACGTTCAGAAAATTCAAAGGGAAACCATCTAAAAACTCTGTTGGCAGACAAGGACCTATTCGATTCGGCTCCTTACAATTTTCTTCTCCATCTGCCAAATATTTGGAAATTTTCAAAGAAAAGCAAACTTTTACGACTGACTACAAAGAACCAGACTAATTATCTACAGCTCATCATCACAGAAAAATTAAATACAGAGATTCGTTGAGTGTAAGTTATATGTAGTTAATAACCTTGTGGTTGGCAGAAAACTTCACATAAAACCAAAATTCCGGGGGGTAGACCAAACAAAAATCTTTGCTTTGGCTCTCTTCTTTTCCACTCATTCTTCAAAAGAAATCAGCAGTCCGTCATTCATTGATTCCCGTTTAAGTGAATGTGCTGCTACTTACTGACTTTGAGTGGTAGTTTAGTTAGTGCAAGTGTAGCCCCAAGGAAAGATTGAAAAGGAAGTTTGAAAAGGCAACGAAGCAGATACAACATAAGGGCCGGTCTGTATTACAAGCAATTTTCCAATGTAAAAGCTCATTCAATTCAATTGCTGCATAGAGCAGCAGCAGCCATAGCAGTGCTTGTATTTGCAGAGCATAATACACAGTGTCAAAAAGAACTTGGCCAGAAGTCAAGTGGCGTGCTTTAATACACTCTTCATCTCTATATATACATATGTAACTGCGCGCGTTATTAGATGATAGTATTTTCTATTTCTACCATAGACGCAGTTACAGTCCCTTACCATTATATTCCATGAAGGAAAAAAATGCCGAATTCGAGAGGAAAAGCAGCAACTTGCATTTTATCTTCTATAAATTAAGTTAAATTGTCCATACGTATATTGGAATATACATGTGCGTAGGCACAGGGTACACTTACCACCCGTTATATCAGATCCGTTATCCTTACAGGCATTTATTACGCTTCCCTTCCAAAATCCGGTATGAAAGTCCGTTAGAAGGCATAATATAAGGGACTGACAACTACAATGGTAGCAACGGTACAAAATTTTGATACCTTTGGAGCTGTCTTTTAACGTATTTTTAAAGCTATTGCTTGTATAGACGGCAACAATCTGACTTTTTGAAATGTATGCACAAAATTAAGCGTAATACGGGGCACTGAAGTAAAACATGATGTCTTTTGTAACGGGCTCTTTTTTATACTAGACTTTCATATCCGTATTGGTTCCTATGCTGGTCTGTTATAGCTGAGCTGGCAGTTGCTGTAAAAGTGTGTATGCATTTTGTACGTGTTTTTGTCTATGAATTTAGTTACATTAAAGTTATATTTAGGTAGGCATTTTATTGTGCAGTTTTAAAGTGAATAACCAAATTGCTCGTTTCAGCCATCTCTTTTTGAATAATATAAAAGTGGGTATAATCCGCAGCGATGAACAAGAGTGCTTTAAAGAAGAAAAAAGTTGCTATTAAAGTGCACCACCAGCAGTAATAGAGTCTACTAAAAAAGAAACTTTGTTCTATGTAGCTATTTCCATTTTGGTAAAAATCCCCTTCTTAAGTGATTTTTTTTCGTTCTGCTTTTCATTGACAAGAAAGTTTTCTTATCAACTATACGTCCAAAATGGTGTATATTGTTACTGCTGGTGGTACAACACATTGAAGAACACAGGCGATTATTACTGTGATTCTGCTACTGCTGCTGGTGTAATGAAAAAAATATCGCGTGAATTATATAAACAAGAAGGAATAAGACGACTTTTCTGTAGAAGCTGTGTAGCAGAAAAATATACAAAAATGTGTTTTCTTCTTTTATTTAAGAAATCTGGCCAAAACGAGTTGTTGGAGGGAATGAAGGGAGGAGAAGCTGAAATAAAAGAAGGAAAAATGAATTTCGAGAAACTGTCGTATCATCATCGTCCTGATCGTCATCATTACCGGCAGCAGACTTCTCCTTCGCGGCATTGTTGCAACGACATCACCGCCAGCAGTAGTAATATTAGCTCTACTACGGAAATGAGAAGAAGTCGTAACGGCACTAGTAGCAGTAGCTACTATTCTTTTTCATCTCGTCATCAGCAGCCAATAGGCATTCTCTTCTCCGTTTTATTCCTTGTGCTCCTTGTGCCATACACACGTGCAACTGTCGTTCAAACAAAAATTGGCAAAATTCGAGGGTTGGAAGAAGAAACTCTGGCAAATACAAAGTATTACGCATTCAAAGGGATTCGGTACGCTGCCAGTCCAGTGAAGGAGCTTCGATTCAAGGTAATTATTTTTTCTCGCAATTATTAACAGCGATGAAAGATGAAATGTGCCAGGAAAGGGCAACAAACTTTGGGTGATGAAGAATGCATCAATGATTTCGATAATGGATGGAACTTTTGGTTTTCGAATTAACTTGTCACATGATAATGTTGTACCAATTTACTTCTTTAAAAAAAGAAAAAACTAATGGATGCTTCTTTGATACATTGACTCAAATTAGCCCACCTTAATTATAATTTGTACTAATGATCTACATCATTAGCCTCATTGCTACCTTTCCAGTATTCCAGTAAAAATGTCATCAGAACTGGTCGCAGCACATGGACAACAAATCTTACAATATATTACTGTCACAGTACTTTCCACCTTCATCATACTTCATTATGCTAAACGATTTGACAAAATGTTGGTCGGTTACCCGACCTCTGGTTCGGTGATAGTAAAGTTTTCGTTCATATTTTAAATACGATATTTATCTACCTTAGGCGCCCAGGCCGATTCCAGGTTTTGAAGGAATTATGGATGCGACTCGGGATGGCCCCGCTTGTCCTCAGCTTCACGTTGCCACCAATAAAGTAATCGGCATGGAAGACTGCCTTACTCTAAATGTGTATTCACCCGACGTAAGTAAACTTTGAGAATTGTACCGAGTTTATTAAATTTCTTCACGCTGTTATCATTACTATTACTGCGATGATTATTACCTGGAAATGACACCTCATTTTGTACTGTGATGATTTTGATAAAGTTGCGCATTTCGTAAACATTCCCCATTATTACCGAGTCTGGTACTTTGATTATTTTATGTAGATAAGTTTATAATATTAACATATACATTGAATTTTTTGAGCATCTCTACTATTCCCCTTTTAGAATCACATAATACATCTTGATGAATAAAATGTGTATGAGTCGGCAGTATCATTTCAACCAGGAAAAAACTTTTTTTTTCGTCCCGAGTGTGATGATCCATTAAAATCCATCTAGAAAAAAATCTTTCTAACAAGGAAAAGCAGTGAATTGCAAAAGTTTCAGCTTTTAGCTGTTTATCATACAACCTCGGTTATTTACCCTTTCGAAAACTTTTTTTCACTCCCATATCTTATTCTCCTCCCATCAAACTCCTATTTTTAGCTTGCTCTCTTCATTTTCGAAAATTACATGGATAAACCGTGCGTCTGATGTATGAGAGCATGTAAATAGGTATCTGCTCAAGATTCACAATGATGAGTGTGATAACTTTTTAGAAGGGAAACATTCGAAACTTAAACTTGAAGGACTGTGTTTTTTCCAAAGCCAACATTATTTGCATGTAACCGTAATGTTCCGCTTTCTAAAAAACAAAACTAATACTAAAGCAGTTGTTGTAGTTGTTATAAGAATGTGCGTGTTAGGTTATATTCATGATGATGATGATGATTACTCTTTTCACTTGTATTTCTCATTCTCATGATTTCAGTGACTTGTCCGTTTTCCATCTATTCTAGTACTATAATTTTAACTTTTAGCCAAGTCAAAGTTCCACCACGAAAAGTTACAAAAAGTTTCTTTTCTCCCCCTTCATAAGATTTAAGTGCAATTTCGATAACGCACTAAATTACACGTCTCGTTCCCATTGTTGAAAGTACAAGAAAACTCTTGATGTGCTGCTGTTGTTGTTATTGTTCTCATGTACTAGCAGCTATGTATGTATATATACTAATGCTCGTAACGCAAAGAGAAAATAAAAAGTTTCGTTTTCTGTCAGTGTCTGTCTGTCACGAACACATGTGCTACCAAAGTAGGCACGTAACTAAACCTGCTAAATGATTTTTTGCTTAGGTATTGGTCGTAGCCCCCTTGTATGCATGGTTTGTTTTGCAAGTAGCAATCATTCACATAGCGAAGGAAGCAGCAATTGACAGCGTATTTTCACATGTCAGTCATTTTCTTATTGAATTCACATTAGCAATAGCAGCTGAGGAAAGTAAAAATAGCATTATTCTCTTTAGTTTTTGATTTGATGGTGTGTGTGAACCGTTGCCGGTGTTTTCTCCGGGTGGTGGTTTCCCCAGTAGGTGTTTTCCCAGGTAGGTGGATTCCCCGTGTAACAGTTTTCTCGGCAAGTGAGTTTTCCCGTATGTGGTTTCTACGGGAAAGGGATTTATTAATCCAATTGATATTTAATGTTAAAATGTTTTCTGAAAAGATAGTGAAGTAAATAAACCTAACCGAAGAGTTTTATTTGGTACACTGTCAAATGCCTAGTAAGTTTACATACTAGTAACAACCCCTGAGATTTTTCTATCCATTTTATATTAAAGACGACAATTTATATATTATATAAAACAACGTGCATTGGGAGTGGGGAAGATTACAGGGAAGGTACAATGGTCAGCGTACTAATATATCTCACTTCTACTTTAAAGCCTAAAAATAAACGTGAGACATAAATATTATGAGCATATGACTTCTGATAAAGAATTTACATTTAGGTTTATGGAGCTTGAGGGATTAGCATTAAATCTTTTTTACAACCATTCCAAATGAAACTTATCAAGTAATAAAACAGATATACTAAATTATTTCTAAAACACGTTTGAATTTTTCAAACTCTTTAATAAGGACGGAATATCTACTAAAAATAAGGACAAATTTACTAATGTAACGCTATACCGTTACTTACATTTAGTAGACTAGACTAATTCGACATTTTGCTCACCAAAGAAAACTATTCATGAATTGATCACTAAAACATTTAACGTTAATAAAAGGCAGGAATTTGTACACAATACATGTTAGGTTTAGTTACTTCACCATGCTTTCAGAGAAAATTTTAGCATTAAATATCATTTGGAGTAATAAATCACTTTCCCGGGAAACCAACCGTCCGGGTAAACTACATACGGAGAAACTCACTTGGCGGGAAAACCGATACCCGGAGAATCCACCGGGGAAAATTTCTACCTGGGAAACCACCTCCCAGGGAAATAACCTTCCCTGGGAAATTTCCTCCCGGGTAAAACACCTAGACCAGTGGGAACACCAGGAGAGCCTGTACAATTGTACTTGGGCGTTTTTGAAAAAACGAATCATAGCGTACACGTAAATGGGAGTCATTTAATAATACGGCACAAACCCCCGAGAGCGTACAGAGTTTGAGGAGAAAGATTATTGGTTTTTGCTAGCCACTTTGTTTAAAACAAAGTATGAGTTCTCAAGAATAAACCTTTGTGAAATTATTATTTGATGATTGCGTTGTTTACTCTTTGCATGGCAGTTAGAGGGGTCCTTAAAGAATGTATTCGTTTTTATTCACCCTGGGGGTTATACAAGTGGTACGGCATCCTCTGACCTTTACGGACCAGACTATCTAATGGACGGTAAGGGCCCGATTTTATATTTTAACAAACGCTCACTCGATCATTATTTTAGTTTTATGCAGGTTTTGTATTTTTTTATATTTTTAGCGGGCGTTGTTTTGGTCAGTATACAGTACCGTCTCGGAGTTTTCGGTAAGTCAAGCAAAAACGGAGAAAAATGCTGTTCATCCTTTGCTTGTTTGAATGAATGGATTGCAAAATGCATATTAATATTTAAATGTAAAAGTACCTCTCATAAAAATCCACACCTCTAGTTTCAGGATTTATTCATTATGCTACTCCTCCATGTGTACAAACTAAATTTTTATACCGACAAAAGCTGTACCGTACGTTTAACGATTTCATCAGTATTGATCAATTTCCCCCTAGTATAAGGTATAACTAGTACAGAGAAGCAACGAGAAAATATTTTTTGTAAGCAATTGTGTAGCAAACAACTCTGAAGAAATCCTACCCAATAGATTCCTACTTTTTCATATTTTATTTAACAATTCTACCACACACAGTTGGTTTTCAATATTGCATAAAACAGCCTGAATCGAATTGCTAAAGACATTATGCTTAGTAGTAAGTTGTTTGGTAAAATGTAGTTTTTGCAAGTAGGTTTTTACATTACTACATGTATTACATTGTAAGTAGGTAATATGTATAGAAAATTGAAAGCAGCGACTCAATACCAAAGTTTCTGTACGGCAGATTAAATTCTTGTATGTTTCCAAGAAAAATAATTTCACAATGCCTTGCAATCTGTTCCTCTTTTAAAAAGAAAAAAAAGAACAACTACTATAAAGGGTTTCTTCTTTCTTGTACATACATTAACGTATTTGTTCAGCTGACATAAGGAACAAGCAATAAGGAACCTATACATACTATCTATAAGGCTTAAAATATAACAGTAGCAGATAGAATGTGTATTTCATTTAACCATATTTACCCACACTGGCAATTTTTAAGCGAATCGGCGTAGTACTGTGGAGGAGTAGGGAAGCACATTACATCCACTTGAATCTACTTTAAACCGCTGGTATTCGTATTTCTTTGTGAAGAAGCATGGCGTAAGAAAGAGTTGTTGTATTTGGGCTTAAACTAAAAGAATTTTTTTTA
Organism: Callyntrura guangdongensis; assembly: GCA_027744295.1. Classification (NCBI taxonomy): domain Eukaryota; kingdom Metazoa; phylum Arthropoda; class Collembola; order Entomobryomorpha; family Paronellidae; genus Callyntrura; species Callyntrura guangdongensis. The sequence goes on from JAHZNB010006668.1 coordinate 18,860, forward strand.
AATCCACGACAGTATTCCATTTCAGAACTACCCTATCATTTATTCTTCTTGTGCATGTGTGCATAGGTACAATTTCTAAAAGAAAGTGAACATATTTTTGTATGGCTTAAAATGTGCATTATAAAACATAAAAATCCAATATTTTGTGTTTACTACAGAAATAAAACGAGAATAACTTTCAGCAAGAAAGAAAGAGAAGAATCAGCAAAAAAAGCCTGCACCCTATCTCTCCTTTTCTTATTCTATTTTCTGTTTTGCGTACTTGCGTACTGGCTACATGCAAGTCTTTAGCCTGTACAAACTTCATTCCAAATAGGTAGATAGCAAATAATAGAAAATTTTGGCTGGAGAAAAGAAATTCTATTTAGTTATATGTTTGGTCATAGGCTGAATAAAGGGCTGGAAACGATATAAAAATGAGAGGGAAAGTAAATAGAGACGAGAAAGGGGAGGGGAAGGAGGTAGAACGTGTGGATACTTTATAATAGCTACAGGCTGTTGACTCTTGCTCTGTGTCCACTTCCGTATAAATTGTCTGCTTTGGTAAAACCATGGCTGAAATGCTGTGCAATGGCACAATGAAATGATAACGTTTTACTTTCGAGGTAGTTGAAATGGGAACATGGGAACATAATGATATTAATGGATGAAGCTACAGTAATTATTATAGTGAGTAAAGGTGCGCTCGCATATTATACGTTACACGTATCTCGTTCAATGTGTTCACATTTCACCCACACCGTATAAAATAACCAAAGTCTGGAGCAGCAGAGCAACCTACAAAATAAAGTACAATAACGAGAATATGATTTTTATGAAATATGCTCCTTCCTTTTCATTCCTTTTGACTTTTAACCTCTGACTCGCTCCTTTTGGTAGTGCTAATCAGGTTCTCCTGAACATTTATTGTAAACGTACCGTAGTAGTTTCTATTTCTATTGTGATTTGTTAAAACCAAATTACCAATTTTAACTTCCATGATACATTAACCACTCTCACAGTAATTTGCAGTATGAGCGAGATAATAACTCTTGGACTGAGTAGAAAGCAAAAGAAATTAACTTACTGCTGACAAAGTTAACATCAAAGGCCAAAAAAACTATATGTAAAATAAAAACTAGAAATATGTCAAAACTAATGACATTTTGAAAATACGAAAGAACAATCTTAATAAAATATTTTAGTTCTATGACTTGAGAACAGTTTATAAACTACAAGATGAAGTAATGTACGAAAAACTATCTACTTTGCACTGACAACTTTTTCTTGAAACTTTTCTGTTTTGTTTACAATAATCAAACTGGTTGAGTGTAAAAATGGATGTTTCAGAACATAAAGTTTTGAGTTTACTCTAGCAATTGGGAGCAAGAGTGGGGAAAGGATGAGTTTTTAGTTACGAAAGAAAAGATTGTAGGATGAGACAAACCGTTGTTATTGCTTCCTTTACCTTGCCCCTATACGTACTACTTACTATATTGGCTCCAGGGAATTTTTCATACCTTACCTGTATGTGTCTGCTAGTAATGTCATATTCATCTGGTCGTTACTTAATTCAGCGTTTGTTCTCCTTTTTTTCATTTTCACGCTATTCCTACATTATCATCATCGTGATAATCATGCCCCTCATCCTCTTTCCGCACTCACGCACAGCTGCATAATATTATTACATGCCTACTCCGTATTCTTCTCCGGTATCATTCCATTAAATGTAATCTCAATGTAAATTAGGTTTCCTCAGTACAGAGACGAAGGATGCATCAGGAAACTGGGGACTTCAGCAACACTTCTCACTTTCATTCCAAAAACTAAAGGTACCTGTCTTAAGTATACATACATACCTACAAACGTGAACATTGTAGCAAATGTTATTTTTTCCTTGAAGCAAGGAAAAAATAATAAAACCTCGCTGAAAATTGGATTCGTGTTATTTCCTCTTCTCCTTTTCATTCACGCGCACACTCTTTCTCTCACAGTCAAATTATGATTCCTTTCACTCTTTCTCATGGCATCTACCGCCACCACCACCACTCCTTTTTTCTCCTGTAAATTGATCCCTGGATGGAATTTTCCATCCACCTTTTTTGTTTTAACTTAAAATGTTTTTCTATAATATAGTTGGGAATATTAATGAGCCTTAATCCGAATTTTACATTGGAATGCACATGCACGCACAAGAGGTTTTACCTTTCACTCACTCTTCAGTTTTCCTACTCTATTTTCTGTTTTCAGGATTATACCGCTCAGTAATTGCCTTGGGTGGTACTGCCCTAAATAGCCAATACTTTCAAAGAAATCCTGTGGAATCAGCGAGGGAACTGGTGTCTCGACTCAAGTGTCCTTACGAGTCTTTTGGAGAGTTAGTAGAATGCCTTCGGAAAGAGGAAATGACTACTCTCGTGAAGGAGACGAACAATATGCTGGTAATTGTAAAACTAAACTGATACGTCAGTTATTTGATGATGCTATCGAATGGTGAAATGAAAACGCTTACACTATACGCAGTACAGTGGAAAATTACCTATTCCTGAACAAAAGCACTATTAGTTGAAGTAATTTGGTATAAACTCGAATCTTCCTCATGATCTTTTCTGTTCTATGTCTAATCGCCAGCAACCTGTGGTTACTTTTTGTTGGCGTTTGCATTCTTCTAAAACTTGCTTGGCACAGACCCACATGACTTTCCTCTCGTCCCGTCAGTTGCAGAGCATATTCACAGCAACTCTAAAATTCTAATCGATTTTGTTATCATTTCTGTCACTAGTCTCATTATCGTATGCAGATAGTTTATTTTTATGCGAGTAGAATTTATCGTCTTACACGTCGTCGACAAAAAATTCATTTTTTAGGTTAAAGGCAATCTGGCAGAAATTAGATTTATGTCGTGCAGAACAGCGTATCTGTATATCAGTTCGGTAGAGTTGAAGAACAGTTTGTTGCTTGTAGTTTTACTAGTTAGTAGTATAACATGGTTATCGAAGAAGAAAACCAACTAGGGAATGAGAAAACTAAGAAGACTTTCTCTACCTTCCTTTAGACATAGTACCAAAAAGGAATGGAAATGTGCTCGTTTTGTTATGTAACAGATGTAAAAGCTAAAGGAGTAAGAGAACGTACAATGTAGCAAAATAAATGAATAAATTGAGTGGCAGGGCAGCTTTGGTACGTACATATGCCCAGTGTAAGATATATAGGTAGTTTATCAGCACCGATATAAGTATATTTAGTGAGTACGCAGGATACATATATTATGGTTGTAGCTAATGGTCTCTCGTCCCATCTTCAGGATAGAAGCCCGAGAAGATCGTTGGGAATTCTCAACAAAACTATTTGTGACATGAAATCTTATTTTTCATTTTCTTACATAAAATTTAGTTAGGAGGGTGCTACATCTCGTACAAATTGCAGCATTTCGGAAAGAGAGAGAGAGAAAAACCCATGTGTGCTGTCGAGTTCCAATAACCAAACACTTTCACTCACAAGATGTGAGGTATACTAGGGCTCAAGAGCTGCTCAGGGAAAACATTCACGTTTCCTGTTCCCAGTTCGTGTTGTGCCATTTCACAATTCACAAATTAAGAAAGTACAGCTTGAGGTATTGAAATGAGATAAGTTTACTTCTCACATCTATACGTATATATATAGACAGACAAAAATTCTATGTAGATTTGTCATTATCGTTCAGGTATTAAGGAAGATGTGCTTTATGCTTGAAAAAAAATCTTGGAGAATTTTTAACCTCTAACCAACATCATTCCTCCAATTTCTTCTGCCAATTACTAAACAACTCCGTATGTTTCCTCAATTTCGTCGCTGCTGTTGCAAAAATCCTTTATACTAATATGTTTAGTATGTATCTTACACCTTTACGTTATTTCTATGAAAAATATTTCATCATGCTATATTTTATTGAGAATCTGGCAAAAAGCAAAATTGACTTTTTTTATTAGAAGCAAAGAAGACGAGACAAAAGCTTGAAGCTTTCTGCTTTCCTACGAAAGAGATGATGCATGCAGTCATCTTTCCTCTGTGTTCTTATTTCTTTGAACAAGAAGGATTGCTAATGGTATGGTAGTCGGGAAGAAATATTTTCCTTTATGGGCAACTGATTAACAATAATCTTATCATCGGCATGAGGCTTACAGTGTGGGGAAATCGAAAAGGCTTTTGTGTTTTCCAACTGGTTTGTTGCGTTTTCAGCTGTAATTTTTTACGGTGGATTACATTTCCTACACTAATGGCAATAATAATGTTTGCACGTTATCATTCATGTTCTATCAGAGAAAGTACCCTTTTGACGTGGAGCACACAGGTTCTACTTGACATAGTTTTTGCTCAAGCTTATTTACATGCATTATCTGTAGACAGTGTGTGGTAAACAGGCTGAGAGGGTAATGAAAGAGAAAAAGAAAAGTATGGGAAAGCTGCCGCCTTTGTTGTACTAGTAGAGATTCTCAAAGAATAAAAGTGCAAAAGTTCGTTGCTCTGTCTTTCAAAGAACAGCAGCTTGGCCAAAAAGCGACAGACAAGAAGCATGACAACAGAGTACAGTGTAGTAGTAAAAGGGCTTCATTTTCTTATTTCGTACCACAACAGTGTATATTACAATACATAAATATTACCGTCCCATACGGTGAAGTCAACTAAAAATGTACTAGTGCCGTGCTACAACACAACTTATTCTCTCGTTGCTTTCCTTTGTTTCCTAGCTTCGTTTCCTTTATCCCATTCATTTTCTAGTAGTAGTACTGCTACTCTGTTACGTACAACCACTTTACCACATCTAGGCGGCACCGCGGTAGTAACAAGACGCAAGTAATTTTGATTTTGACAGAAGCGACGCGTGTGCTTACATTCACATGACATGCATTAAGAAAGTATCAACCACAAAAGAATGAAGCAGCTTTTAAATTATAAACTGTAATAGGAGAAAAGTTCTTAGGAAAAGGATAATTAGATTTCTCTTACGTGATATACATCATAATAATAATAACATGACAAAAATGTGAATTTATGCGTACCAACACTTTTAGCAATTTTACCAACTACCAACTTTAGAATACTACAAGCATCTGTATTTTTTTCTGTGTGAAATTTTCACAGAACTTTTTTAGTTTTCCCCGCTGGTTTGCTCCATCTGTGGACCACGTTTTGTTCGAAAAGTCCCCAGAAGACTTGCTCAGGGAGGGTCAACTTGTGAAAGTTCCTGTATTCACCGGAGTTTCTCGACACGAAGGAGCTTTCTACTATCCACGTAAGAGATTAAAATTGTACATTTAGCCTTTTAGCGACAAAAGCATACGTACCTCATGATTTTTTACTACATGTATACATAATATACAGTAGTGTGCAATCTTATGATGTCATAATCCAATTATACGTATATTGCATACAATTATTACATCTTCCTTTGTCTTATTTTAATTATGAATATGATATAAAAAAAGAAAATTCCGGAGTACTAATGCGAACGTGAATATTTATAGATAGTTTTTTTCCTTATGGATAAGTATGTACTGCGAAAGCACTCGTCTTTCTTATAATACTATCACCACCTCACATTCATTACAACATCATATTATGCTTTCGTTGCCATCAAATAATTCTAAACATCAAAAAGCAAAATGCGATTACCTTTGGAAGGATAATCATTAAACCATATCAAAGAGATTTTTGAGCTGTATAGGTACAAATAAAATCAACAAAAGGTTTCTCTTTCTCTCCCATTATGTTACTAAACGGCGTGCTTTATGCTGCCGAAATTACATACTGCCTTTACTAACCAGTGTTATTACGCACAAAAACAAGCCTACTGAATGAAAAGTTTTTTGAAACCGCATACTATATCCTACCAGCAGAAGCATCAACCAACCATCATGCGATCATTTACAAAAGGTAGCATTTTGTCTGAGTGTGGTAGCAGTTGTACTTTCGAGGATCATCATCAAAAACTCCCTATAGGATAGACAACTCAGACAAGCTCTCGGGCTCTTTGGTACAAAATTATTTTGTTTTTTGATCTTTTTCATTGTATGTTGTGTGGTTGTCGCTGTGAATGCCTTTCGGTAGATACCAATGTTATGTATGTGTGTGCGTGCGTGCGGTCTACGGGTTTTGGCCGCCGCTTTGAGCTACTTCTCCACATTTCTTCCCGTGTGTGTGTGTCTATAATGAAAAGTTGAAAATGAGAAAATAGATAGTTTGTTCAGTTTCCTCTCTTCTTTAGTTTAGTTCTCTCTTAGTCTAGCGAACCCAAAATGTTTTTATTATTCAGCAAGATGATACAGCGACCGTACGGGTTGTCTTCTTTCACTGTCATTCCAAACATGTAAGTTTACTTGAGCGCAGTTAAATATTACTGGATTGTCAATTAGAAGAGCAGGGTAGGAGTCAGTGGCAGTCGTGGTGGCACGTTTCTTAGTGAAGGCATCACAAAGGACTTGTTATGTATATTTCGAGAGCTAACTGCGTAATTGGTTCGGGGTAGATAGTACACAGATAACGATATTCACAAGATAATATTGCGCTTTTGAGTGTAAATGCTAAAAAGCCCATCGTTTTCCTTCTCATGACGGATATTGTTGCAATTCCCTTATATTCCTATTATTTCTCCATTTGCACTTAAACGGAAAATATATTTACTACTTTTTCGCTCTCCTTTCCCTCTCTCTCTCTCTCTCTCTCTCCGTTTGTTTGTTAAGCATTCTTGTTATATGGAGATGTACTACTTTTTTTAGTCTAACTATGTCCATCCAAACGAAAGCAAACTACCAACTAACTAGTGTTACATCGTCATCGTATAAATCACGACCCAGCAAATACCCAACATTTTGCAGCTATAAAAACCATCATCACCGCTTGTGTGAGCTTCGACGTAGTAAATTATGGGTACACACTAAATGTGAATGCGATGCAATATGCATGCATATGCTCTCTCTCCCTCTCACTGTCTGTATGTGTACATACCGAGAGGAAGAGGGACTTTGTTTGCCTTGCAACTAATACTTTCACTTTGGTGAAAATCCCTTTTTGGCTCTCATTTTCCTACACTTATTAGTCTTTTGAACTCGCTCAGCTTTATTATTACATTGTCATTCTGAACCGGGAATGGAAAGAAAGCTGCACACAACACACTGAATAGAGAGAAAATGAAAGGGAATGATGACAGGGGGAACGATTTCGTGTCGATGGTAGTACAGGAGCGAGGGCACCAAGGCCAAACCCATCTTGCACAAATCGGTTTCTTTACACTACATTACCACATCACCACCGTATTTGCAGTGCCATAACGTATTCGAAGAAGACCAGCAACAAAAGTAAAATCAAAGATTCAAAAATATTATCTGAGTGGTATAACGGTGGGAGAATTCTGGGTGGGGTTGGCTGTAGAAACATAACGAACACGTGGGACATTTTTCCTTAATTAGCAAATAAGTTTTACTACCATTTGCTAACTTTTTGTGGGGTTTATTATCATGCACCAATTTATACGTAGGGTTTAAAAATGCGACATTATATTTCCTCTCGTCCCTGACCAAAACACAGAGAGAGAGAGATACAATCCTATTGATCATCGTCATCATCATCTTATAAATCATACCACTCCATTATTGTTGCATTAAATGGCACAAAATTCTTTGTATAGGTTGGTCACAGCCAGGCAGCATCAGCACAGCCAATTCTTTATACTAGGGAAGCCAACAAGAGCCCGGCTGCTAAATGATGAGAAATGTCATTAAAATTGGATTAAAGGGAGACCTTTGTTTCACATTACATGACTCTTTGTTCTCTGTCTTTCTGGCAGCCCATCATCGTTCAACGTGTACCAAAATGCAACATGAGTTTATAATGATAAGTACACATACATGCATACAAGGGTCCTGTTATAATGTTAAATCATTATATATATGTGCATGTGTAAAAGATTGTTGTAAGAGATTGTGAGACTCAAAAGAGAGACAAGGGAAGGAAATGAGAGTGAAAAGTAGCAAAAGTTTCCCAGTTGGTGTATAGGCATGCTTCTAACGCCTTTCCCCAACCAGCGACAGTCACCACCATATTATTCACATTGTAACCGTAACGTAGTTAGAAAAACAACAGGAGTTACTAACTTGCTCCATGTATATCTGAGGTTTAACCCAAAGCATTTTTCTTTTCCCTTTCGCGTTTAGTAGTAGTAATTGTAGAAGTAGCAGTAGTACTCATGTTATGTCTACATTTTCTGAAAATTATAATACGTCAAAATGTTCAACAAATATTATACTCCAACACGCTATCCCTTTGGATCTGAATATTCATTTTGTCTTTTATGATCTGATTGTGAAATCCTGGCATATAAGTATACAAATATACATGATATTTTGGTAAGTATACATGTGTTATTGTCTACTAACATTATTCGGAAACAATAAGTGCAAGTCTTTTGGTTGGTGGCAACGGAAAGAGTAGATGATGGGTTCAACATTTTCAAACAAAATATGCCTGCGTACAAACATATGGGTAGAAGAGCTCCTCCTGTTATGGTCTCTCTCTCAAGTGCCTCATTCATTTTTCTGCAATTACAAGATGTCATAAAACTATATGCTTGCATATGTATGTCTACAATTTTGTCTGCACTAATGTCCCTGCCGTTTGTTGTAAACATCGACCGATGAGCCAAAAGCGACGCTTTCACATTAGGCCCGCTTGTATTTCCTATTTTGTTGTCAGCATGATTGTCATTATCATGATTGTTTTTGTGTGGTTGGCTGTTATGATCATTTGACATGTGCTATAATCTTTTCCACGTATGGTGAGTGCGAGGTTCTCAAACAAGTCAGTGAGTCAACTTTAGCTCCGCTGCTCCTGCTGGTAAGAACGTAAAAACTATAGCAACGTAGAGAGAAACAGGAGACAATCCACATTAGGGCAATATTAGCGGGCAAACTTTTTTTCTCCTACACCGACCAACATTGGGCAAAATGGGACGCGCAAAAGGTACATGTACATTTACGTACACATGGAATGTCACAAAATGAAACGATGTTAATTTCTCCCTTAGTATTACCACATACTACATTTGGTACGGCCGATTATAGTAAAGAACAAAGTTTACTTTGAGCAGGCCATCTTTGCCCATACCATGTTGTAAAGATGGCTTAGCACGTAGGAATAATTTTAAAGGGAAAAATCCTTGGAGAGGAGAGACATAAGTAGCAAAAGAAATGTACGATGTGTGCAATGTTGTTGGTCGTTGATGGTGTGCTGTGGCAGCTGAGTAGGTACTTAAGCTTCCCCACCATCAGCAGTGCCACTAGGACATCACTGTTGCTGGTAAAGGTCGAGAGAGAAAGAATTGGAAAGATCGAATAAGACAGTTTTTGTAGTCACATCACATCCTGGTTAGTATGGAGTACATATGTACATACATATATGTGCAGGCAGAAAAAAGTTCCACAAGGGAATTATCATCAAAATAGAACACGAGAAAAAAATCATCTTTTACTAGCTCAAGTTTTTCTTCTAAAGATGATTATGGGAACGAGGAGAAGGATTTTTGCTAAACTAAAAGCCTTTATAGTCAATCGAAACACGCAAAAACGTTTTTACTTTCACTAGAGAGAAAATTTAACTAACTAGCGCGCATAAGTACAACTTACTTGACACAATAAAATTGTTTATTTAACAAGTGGCACATTTTTAAAAAAAAAATACGAGTAAAGAGGGGATTGAGTACGTCTAGAAAAAATCTAATAATTTTTATTTCTAATTCCCGGTGCTGTTCAACAACCGCTACTGCCTCTTCCCATCTTGAACCGGGAGAAATACTCGAAAATCTTTCGACTCTGTTGTTCCTGTTTGAATATGTGATGTGCGTCGTGTGCAAATGAACGTTTCAACCCTTTGCACTTCCATTGACATCTCCGCCACTAGTGACAGTCAATTCTTTTAATGATGGCAAATACGATGGAAATTTTATCGACCAGAGACTCCCAAGACTACTTCCAATCGTTTCCGAGTTTGAGAGTAAATTGTTCCCCATTACGAAAGCGGTGAAGAAGCGTTACTTCACCAATGTTGATTTGGAGAACGAAGATGAGTTCAGACCCCGTTATATGGAGGTGAGTACAATAAATGTAGACGGAGTGCGCACATACCATGCATAATAATAATGCTCAATGTACTTGACTATATGCTGACAACGGAAAGACGGAATCACACCAATAAATTTGTACCCTATTAGGTTCTTAACAACAGTTCTCTCCATTTTCGTGAAAGAGGGCCTCCAGCAAAACATTCTATGTAAATAAACGACATTACACTTAACGAAACGAGCACTGCGCCAGCACCATTATACACTACGGACCCTTAATGTGTTTGATGGTGAACAGAACAAATTAAACTACACGTAAAATTACTGCTGCGCCCCTGTACCGCTTTTGTTATAAGAGGACAGAGATTTTTTTTTTAAATTTAGTACACAACCTATTAATTTTCTGCCATAAGTATGCACCATGTACATGTTAGAAACGCTATCATCATTGTATTTATCATTATGCAATTCAATTAACCAACATTGAGATGGTTAGTGCTCATGGGTGGTGTTGGTAGTGATGATAATCAGACTATTTAAAAAATTTCTTGTTTTGTTTGCAGTTCCTGACAGACCTGCTTTTCACCCGATTTACCAGCCTCTATGCTAATGGGCTTGCTAATCACACTGTGCCAGTGTACTATTACGTTTTGGACTATTACGGAACAAATGGAATTATGAACATTATCGGAGACACTGATATGAAAAGTAAGAGAAAGAAGTCCCTTAGTCTTTCATTATATTGCGTCTAACATTTATCCTACAACTATTATTGTCATCACCATAATATCGTATCATATAATGTTTACACAAGTATTAATTACAATTGTAAACTTACCAGCAGTTTGGTTTTTCATTTTCTCTCTGTATCTCCCTTCACGGTAGTATTCGACAATTTAATAGAAAAAGTTGTTGTCGTTCCCAGACTTTCTTTTCTTGCTGCTCTTCATATGCTTACATTACCCTAAAGGACTATATGCATAACAACTTATCTTGTCCGTGGTAGTGATGCTTTTATTAACCATTTAAAATTTTCTTTCCCCATTTATGTTTATTATGCTTTGCAATTTCTGATTTTCTCTATACTATCACTATACTTCTCTCATTTCTTTATAACATCGCCCCCTTTAAAACAAGGTCCACAAAACTTTGATATCGTATCTCTGAAAATTATTATTGCTCAAGGTGTGGGCTTTCAAGATAGTACAGGCGTTCCCCTTATCAGCACTTGAGTTTCTCTTTGAATTCAAAGTTCCCTTTTCCATCCCGTCTTTCTCTTCTTATCTACGCTACGCCACTACCGTCACCACTCTTTCTAATTTAATTTTTAAACAACCATCTTGTTTTCCTTCTTCGTCTTTGCTTATTATTATACAAGAAACTGCTTCCAATGCGGAGTAGATTTCTTGTTGATTACTTTCATCTCTTTACACCAGCTTGTAAAGGAACTTTGTAAAATTTTGTGGTGGTGGTGATAACGGTGGTGTGGCGTACACAAACGTTAAGTTTGTTGGTTTCTCATCAAGAATACCCTCACCCACCCTGGGCACAACGGGAAAAGTATATCATCATTCCTCTTGTGTTTGCTGTTTGTTAGTGTCTACTTGTACCAGGATGATGAAGACGAGGACGATAGAAACTGTGTGCATTCAACCAACGAGGCATTACATAAAACACATATTTATAATGCTTTGCTTTCTCCCTCTCTCTGGTTGTTTTCACTATCCAGTAATTATCACCAGTAGAAGAAAGATGATGACGAGTAAAAAACAGCGTTACATTATGCTGTTGTTCTAAGCCTCCGTACGCCAGCAATCATCATACCAGGGTCTTTATAGAATGTAGTACTTGAGCACAAGCTGGCAGATTCCTACTCCACATGAGCATGATCCCATTAAGTAGTTAAGCTTATTTTCTTTGCTTTCCTCTGGGAAATGTATGAAACAACAACAAACAGTACGCGAGACTAATTTTGCTTGTATAGTTTTAACTTCATCAGAAAAAAGGTATTTGTACTAAACTTATATACACGCAACAAAGTACAATGGAGCAGTTTCTTTCTGCTTTCGTTTGCTGTTATCCGAACCTTATGTTCTTCTAAATCAGCCATGATCTTTCCTGTGTGTTGCTGGTAGTTGAGCTACTGGTAGTCCTTGTCGTTTCAATTCTTGTTGAGTTTTTCGTATCTCGAAAGATTTTACCCCATTTTTGATGGACACGCTCAATAGGACACGAGAAAGCTTAATTTTAATTCAGTAATATATTGCTTGTCATACATATAACGTATTATCTATGGGTTAAAATACAAGTTTGTATGTTTAAATGTTGGAACACATCATGAGATGAGGGTAGTGTCGCTTTTTGTGTGTTGGAATTTACATGATATTTTGACAACACCAGTACAAGTTCAACGATAAGTATTCCGCGAAACTCCCTTTAAATTTGTCCGTTCCTAGTAGCTATTATCTATATTTACAAAACACTTAAAATGTATAATGCATCAGTAATTTACTGTAAACGCTGTGTTACACGGTTTGTTGTTCTTTTGTTTATAAAAAGCAGAAGTAAAGTGAAAGCAATTTGTGATTGACGTAGAACAAACTACGCACAATTGCAACAACAACGTAGCATGAAGCTATAGAAGTAAAACTAACAGAAAAAACATGGGCATCAGAGAGGCATATAATTTTGAATACAAAGATGGTAGCTGACCCATTTATGTACAGATTTACCAAAGCGAGCTTATTAAAATAAATAATTTACTACTAATCTATAGTATTTGTTAGTATAGAGTAGAGTCGAAAGCAATGCATGAACTTNTTAAAATAAATAATTTACTACTAATCTATAGTATTTGTTAGTATAGAGTAGAGTCGAAAGCAATGCATGAACTTTGGTCACTCAAATTTTGTGTTTATTTTATGGAATTATTATTACCAATGTACCAATTATTTTAACTGCAAAATTCAAGTTTAAAAAATAATAAACCTGGAGAAACTACCTAAATAACGTATATCATGTGTGTTATTCGTGCCCAATATATCAATTTTTTATCTCATTGCTTTCTACTTAAAAGAGTCATTTTTTCGAAATATACGAGATTCTGCACTATGTATTTTATTTTATAGCTTTTGATATTTTTAGCATGTTACATGGTAGAAACTACATTCCAGAATGCATGCTTAAGTTTTGATTGTTTAGTGCTTTACCAACAACACTACCAACTAACAAGCAAGTTAAAAAGCGATAAACGCTCTGATTTGTATTAAGATGAAGTTACTTCGGATACGTATGTAGGTATCATTGGTTGGAATCAATAAATTACGATGCATCATCTACAGATTTTTCTATTCCATTTATGGTTGGTTCTACATACACAAAAGAAAAAGTTAGTTGGCAATTCGCTCTAAGTTCTGTCTCTCCACAGATGTTAGAAATATAGATTTTTTAAATCACGACCAGTAGTTAACTTTAACTCTCTATCTGATCCTTTTTACGTTAGTGGACGCAAAGTGTTATTTCCCAATACTTATATGCATGTATCCTTCTAAAATCTTTGTGAAGGATCTATTGCGAAGCCCGTTCCGAAAGGTTCATGTGTGTAGCAATGTCATGCTATAACCAGTAGAAAAGATGAACCTTTGC
>JAHZNB010006669.1:0-25340 GCA_027744295.1 Callyntrura guangdongensis
CTCACCAATGTGCAGAGATCCGAAAGAAAACGGGGTGAGTTGAGACATCTTCATGTAACTGCATTGGACACCGGTGTAAAATGCTAAGGATAAAAGAGAAAATAATTATTTACAGGTAGTAAATGTAGTAGTGGTGGTGTCACCTTCATTGTCGGTTTTTTTCCAAAAAATTATGTGTATGTAAGAAATGACATGGTGATCTACCTGATCTACCTGTGTGATTCTGTACAAGAACGATAAATTAAATTCAGTAGTCGAAAATTTCTCTTATTTACTGCATTTTTAACTGAAACTGTACGACTTTGTTCACCATCATCCGTTATTGTGCTTGTCGATATTGGGAGTTAGGTAGCATGATAAATATTATTATGCAACTCCTATCTCCACTTTTACATTCTTTTGCTGCGGACTCAACTGGCAGCATTATTATACCATACAGCCCAGTTGTACCTGGTCGTCCTTGATTCACAGTCACATTTATAATATGAGTGCTAAATGGCAAAGGAGAGAACGCATTACTGGAATCCCATCTCTGCACTCTGCTCCAAGCCATGTGGGAAAAACAAGGAGGAAAACCAAAATTTTATGAGCTGCCGTATATCTCTCTTCTCTGGAGAAGGTTCATCGATTCTCTCTGTTTATAGAGTAAAATATTTAATACTATTTAATAAATCAGGCATCATCATCGATTCTTTTGTCGGGTCATGTCTGAAATGAGCAGTCAAGTAGGAGCTAATAAAAAGAGAATAACCATCTCAGGGAAAGGATATAGACTGCACGTAATTTGACGTTAACATTCCTCGTCGTTGTTTTTGACATTAGCCTCAGCTTATTTGTTTACATTTGTGTAAAAGCGACGAAATGCCGTGATTGTAACCAAAACAATTGAAAAAAAAACTGCCTTTTCTAATTAACTTTTTGAGAAGTCAATCATGTCATCTGACCTTGTGCAGTATCATAAAGACTAGAAACAATTGTGCTTTGGTTTTAGCGCATGTGTCAGTGTAAAGTGGCACCTTCCTTCTCTTTTTTAAAACACCGTTGAGGTTATCCTTTGTTTTTACTCTATTCATCAACTTAATTTATCCTGCATTTGTATCAAGGTAAAAAGAACCACAATAATATTGCACAAATTAATAGAAAGCAAGTAGCCAAGGTTGAAAGTGTGTAAGGAGAGCCGGAAAGAAAATAATAAAAATAATAAAAGTAGATATTTTTTGATATTTTTGTAAACTATGAATGTTTGCTAGATGGCTTCTGGTTTTGGCTCAAAGAATTCTCGTACCTCGAACTCGTCCAACTCGTCTCATCAAGGGAAACAACCAGTCTCAACAAGAACTTGACCCCACGATACTGTTAGGCTGTGCAAATTTACTGGATGAAATAGACAGTAAGAAGGAGAAGATTAGATTATTCTGCTCGGATCTATACGCCGCTCCATTTTAACACGACAGTTAATGTAACTACTCATTTCGAAAACTTATTTTTCCATTTTTGTTATAGAACGGATGTTGGTTGTGCTGCGGGATGGGAGAACGTTGATAGGAATACTTCGATCCGTTGACCAGTTTGCCAATTTAATTTTGCACCAGGCTGTTGAACGCATACATGTAGGAAATAACTATGGTGACATTCCCAGGGGCGTTTTTCTTGTCCGGGGTGATAACGTTGTGCTACTTGGAGAAATCGTTAAGTGCAAAACTTTAGATGACAAAAACCGTTTTACCATTTACGTCTGCTGTTCATCTCGTTGGCAAAAAAATAATGAATTTTTAAATTACTGATAGGATAAGGAGAAGGAGGAAAATTCAAATTTGAAGTGTGTCGCAGTGGACACCATTTTGGCCGCCCAAAGAGAGGAGCAAGAGGATCGATCTATTAAAGAACTGAAAAGAAGTGAGGCGCTGAAAAATCGGGGAATGTCCTATTTACACGACACCGGAATTAACGATGAAATGTATTAAGACGCTGTGTAGAGCGATACTATAAATTTGTAATAACTCAACGCGCCCTCACTGCGCCTTCGAAATAATTTGTAATAAAAATAAACATTGCCGCCTTACTTTGTAAATATCAGCTTAAATTTCTTAAGTGTTTTGAGAGCTATTGGTCAGAAATTCAAGGCTGACATCAACAAAGCACAACCAACTGTCTTCGCGTTTATACGAACTGACTAAAAATGACAAGATTTACCCATCCACACATTTTAATAACTTTTTTAAAATCAATCTGTTATTTAAATTGACGAGGTTAGTTTTAAAAGTCGACTCACAAAAAAGTGTATCAATTGTTGTTGTTATCTACGTACAAAGTTGCAATAAAACTATGTGATTTATGGAGTACGATTTTTCATTAAAAATGCAATATTATGATGTTGACGGTGTACCTGTATTGCTTTCCTTTTTATGAATTAATAATTTTATTGCTCAGACTGAAACTATGCAGGTTGATCAAGCATTTATCACCGACCGTACCGTTGAATAATGACTCGTAAATGCAAACGACGTGTGCATCTCTAAATTTATTATTAATGCAAGCTGTTGTGGTTGCATTAATTGTTAAACATTGATTTGCCTGAATAATTTCACACAACGTAATATTTATGATAATATGTAAAAATAAGTAAGAAAGAACCAACGAAAGGAGCTCCCTTTTAAGGCTATTATTTTATTTACATTAACAAAATTACTGACATCTGAATTGTTAAGAGTTCATAAAATTTAAGGCAAACATACAATTTTCTGTTGAACTACTTCAACAAATTGGTAAACTAAATATATACAATTTCAAATCATATTTGTGCTGTCATTCCAAACACACGACATATTTACAATATGTATGCTGATAAATTTATTTCTACAAGTTATAATAATCACTATCACACAGGCCAATAGATTATGAGAAAGTTCAACATTTCCTGACGCATTAGAAGAAACTTGCAACATGGGAAAGTTACTTGCCACTTACAAATTTACAAAATACACGGGAAAATTCAGTGAGGCCGTTGGATACACTTAAGCAGAGGGACTGTGGTACATATATCGTATCCCTCCAATTATATCTGTCTTTTCACAACTTGTCAAACTGATGCGGTTGGTAACTTTTGCATAATAAAAAGAGGTGGATTAATTACTCCAGCTCCATACAAGGTTCAGTTTGGGGTAAAAATTGTTAGCACAACGAGGTTACTTCCTTGGTAAATACGCGTACATTGTGTACACTATCACTACCAACGAAGTAGATAGTTGCATGGGTTAGTAATGACAAGCATCAATATGAATACTGAAATAGTAAACTTAAACATACACTAGTAAGTACAGTAGCTATTTTATCAAAGACAGCTTTGTTTGATATATGGTACTAACATAATGATAATAATAAATTATAATGGAGAGAGAAAACATTAAGCCGACTATGTTACCATAGCCCTTTTGCTTACAATAATTTTTAGATATAATAAGGCATAAATGCAGGCACCTAGAGTATATCAAAAATTCAAAATATCAGTGAACAGTCAGGTGGATAGGTTTTCAGTAGGATTCACAAACCATTAAGACGATTATCAAGTTATTATCTTCCAAACATGTAAATTAGTGTAAAATCTTCACCACTTTCTACATACTAATTGGAAGAAGAGCCTAACAATTTTTTCAGTTCATCTGCCATTGAAGCTTCAGAAATTTCTACTTCTTTCCTATCACTAACATTCCTTATTTTAACAACACCTCTGGAAACCTCGTCCTGGCCTATCACTATTACCCAAGGAACAGCAGCTTCTTCGCAGTACTGTAATTGATGTAAAAGTTTTGGATTCGGCTTATAGGAGAGTTCCGCTTTCAGTCCTGCATTCCACAAAATGTTTGCTATTCGAAGTCTGTGAACAACCATGTCCTTTTGAGCACTGGCAACATACACTTGGATGTCGTACGGGCGGAGGGTGTCCTTGTGCTTGTGCTCGAGAATGCTGAAAATTCGTTCAACTCCTATGGATACTCCCACGCACGGTACTTGACGCTTGTTGGAATCAAACATTCCTACTAGATTATCATAACGGCCTCCACCAGCGATACTGCCAACAGCAATACCATCATCGTCCCCAGCTAACAAATAGTGAAAATCGTTAGATGTGTATTTAATGTTTGAACACTAATCGTAAAATGTGTTTTGCTGTGTACTTACATTCGACGATGGCCTCGTATATTACGCCTGTGTAGTAATCGAGCCCTCTGGCCAAGCTAAGATCGAATAAGACCCGGGAGTCTTCTATACCCAAAGCCTGCACATATTTTATGATAAGTTGCATTTCCTCAACTCCTTTTTTGGCCAACTGACTGGTCAATAGCTTTTGGTTGGACTGTAACATCTCCAGTACTTTTGTAAGAGGACCGTTAATTCTCACAAATTCAGCGATAGTATTTATTTTATCGTCATTTAAATTTCTTAGAGTCCTTAATTCCTGCGCTACTTCTTCCCAAGGCATTTTATCAAGTTTGTCTATAGTAGAAGACACACCGCGGAACATGTCGGAGGGAATTCCAGCAACTTCAAATATTCCATCCAGGATCTTCCGATGGTTCAGTTTAATTAAGAACTTTCCAATATCCAAGGCACTCAAAATTTCATCCAATATTTTAACAATTTCCGCATCGGGAATCATTGATTCGTAAAGTCCAGCGACATCAAAATCCTGTGGTGTATTAAATTATGTTAATGTTCTGTGGCAAATGACAATTCACGAATTGCAAACATTGCCAAATTAATACTAACTTACAAATAGAAAAAAAGATCATTCAGTACATCATTTCACAAGAGTGAAAAGCCTGTTAATATGAATACAACGACCGACTTTGTTAACATGCCAACACACCTTTGGTACTTTAAGTATCACATTCTGGGGATTGTGAGAGGAAGTTCCACAGTTATCAGCGTCACTTCCTCCCATACCTCCACGAGCCCGTTTCTGAGCCTGCTGTAAAACCATTTCCTCTTGCTGAAGCTTTTGATTAGAAACCAGGCGTAAGATCGAAGAACACCAAAATTTCCGGGAGGGTCGCAGTAGTGAATCCAGTTTCATCATAAATGTAGACATATTTTAGTTTCCACGACGATTATTAATTTATAATCGAACAGTTAGGGAGACAGTCACCGAAAAAACAAAAATTACAAATTCTGCTTGACTTCAATGATGCCTTCATAACCGTCCTCGAAGAGAAACGGTATGTCAATACAAACGTAATGTGCCAGTACCTGATAGCTGGACACTTTAGGATCTTCTTTAAGTTGCTTTAATCGTTCCGTTTGATATTTTACACAAGCATCAAATACGTCCTTCTGGCTCTTCATCGCCTACAAATTCCAAAGGGGATCATTAGCTATTTTTTTCAAGCACACTACAAGAATGTATCAAAACCTTAAAGTTTAAACTAAAACGACACAACAAAAGGGATAAACGCAGCACCCTTTCAACACTCGTTAACTACCTCTATTTTATATAGTTTATATATCAACTACCTAAATTAGCAAACACAAACCAAAGCAGGAAAAATATATATGTAACTTTAAATATTGAAGGTTAGGAATAAAATTAGATTCAACGTACAAAAACGTTTTACCCCGAACCACTTCGATGAAAAATTTCAAAATTGGTCAAATTGACAATTAGAAGGTAATTTACTACACAGCGGTCGAAAGCAGAACGTGTAACCTTTGGCATTCATACATACATCAGTTAAATCAGCTTCTAATACACGTGGAAGTTAATAATTAGCTACTTTGCATACCAAATAAAAAGATACATTCAACATTGAATGTCACTTGTTGCCAACAAGTTGTTGGAAAACAGCTTATATTGAATCAAGTAAGACAATAAAGCTAATCAATCAATCAATTGACACAAACATGAACATAGAAACCATGAGACTACACATAAGTGCTACAATTACACTACAAGAGTTTAGTGATATATTCATAACTGCAGTTACTTTATACGCAGTAAACAATAAACAGTAACGGCTACTAATGGTAACTACCATGCATCATGTTCTGAATTTTATTAATTTTGCCAACATACACTTAAACTAAATTGAGTAGCAAAACACGCAACAGAATGCATACACATCAACTTAGCCAAAAATTACTCGTTTTCACGGCAATCCAGTCACTAAAACTACTACAAAGATATCTTTGCAATCCTCACGATCAAACAAACCTGAAACTGATGCTGTTGATGTCGATAAGAGTGTTCACTGAGCTAATATTACACATCTAAGCTTTACTATAACCACTGAAGCAAGTAAAGTGACCAACGAGTGACGACGACGAAACCGTCTTATTACGCTACCACCATCAGTCAATAAAACGAAAAGTTATTGGCAGTCAAGTCAGCGGTGCCAAGGTTTATTTAAAGACAAGGTAGCTAGGAATAGGTAAACTGGCCGAAGTGACAAAACGTAATATTTTTTGGCTGAGCTCTCACTCCACTGCCTGACTCCAACAGTTACTTATGTATTGTCTTCTACTTACTGCAGTGCAGTTGTAACAGATTTGGTTTGCTTTATTTTTTCTCTTTAGCAATTGGTATCCTCAGAAAACTTTTTAAAAAGTGGGACACGATTAACCGTCCTGAGTAAATATAGTAGCAGCTGTTCTCTGTGTAGTTTCTCAATGTACCTGAAATACATACTATGACGCAACAAGAATAAATGAATGACGATGAACGGGAAGTCAAGGGAAAATGTAGCCAGAAAAGTCGAGGGTGTGTGTACTCTATGCAGTTCTACTACTACAGAGATTGGTTCGTTTTGGTTGAATGTCGCCTTTTTTTATTCTCTGGTACCATGCCAACCTAAAGCGTTACCACAATACCATTTAATTGCCATTTATCATCATCATCATCATCTCATCATCACCACCACTGCTCTACTGCGTAAGTGAGTGTGTATGTGTGCAGTGCAGGCAGTGTGCGTGTTTGCATTTTGCATGCAAGTTGGTTTCTTTTGATTACGCGCCCAGGTACTACCTTCACTGTACTCTCTGCTGTTGTGTGGCAGGTGGTATTAAAGCTACAACGGTACGCTGAATGCAGTCACATCGTAATCGCTCAAAATTTCATCTCAATTTTGCATACCTATTCGCTCACTGCATTGCACGACACACACAGACTCAATCATCATTCATCATCATCTCATTCATTTACTCACAACAATTGTAACGTAACCACTTGATACAGTTGTCGAAAACCCTTGAGCGCTCTGGGGGAATTTCAGCATTTTTTTTGTCAGAGCGTTTTCCATTCTGTTGAACTGGGGCCTTAGAATGACGGTATGAGCGAGGATGAAAGGAGATAAAGTAGCGAACGAAAATAAAATATGCTGTATGATATTTTTATGAACTGTGTGGTAAATTATCAGGTTCAAATTGTAAAAGCAGTTATAATAGTTACATGCTTCTGTTCACTTACCGTTTCTTCATTTTTTCTGCACATTTTCAAAAGAGAACTATTACCATTCCCCACTGCTTGTATTTGTACCTTAAATGCAACTATCACGAGTATGAAGGGTCAGCGTTGATACTTACACTAAACGCTACGTCTTTTACGCGTTATACGTTAGTAACTAAACATACAACAAACAAAGTACGAGCAAAATATTAGACGATTTTTAGATAAAACAAAACACTGTCAACTGTGATCGTTTGATGAGAACCGGAAAAGATGAACAGAATGACTGAAATGTGGACTGATTTAGGATGAGGCGTCCGACCTACCGAAGTACTATGTTACTGATGGATGTAGTATGTAAAAACGTCTTTTAGTGGTGCCTTGCTAAAGAAGACAACGACGCTGGTGGAGATAGTTTGACTTGGTTGGTTGGCTATTGAGTACTGAAATGTTGACTGCAAGGTAATCGCGTAGTAATATTCTAGGGCATGCGAGGTTGCAGTCAACAAAAACATTGTAACATTGATTGGAATGAGAAGGGTGTAAACCTTAATTTACAACTACTGAAAGAGTCGAAAAGTGATGAGAGTTGCCATAAACCACTATGGTGATAATGAAAATGATGATGAAACTTTGACACCCCTGGGGGTCAAAGGGGTCAACCATTTTGGGTCAAACTTTGCAAAACGTCATATAACTATTCATTATGTATCTGTATACCAAGTTTCAGCTATGGTTGTTATTTGAAAAGGAATTTGACCCGGGGGTTGACCCCAAACCCTTCGATCTTTCAAAGAATTATTGACCATATTTATCGATTGACGAAAACAAAATTTTAAAATTCGTTTGCGTTCAAAAGTTATCGTGCTGACAGACATACAGACAGGAAGGTTATCGCATTACATTATAAATTACTCTTTCAGTAGTTTATAAGACAAACGTTGATTGCTTTTGCTGTGAGGTGAGCTCGAAGGTAAAATAATTTTACATTACTCTTACAGATTACGACCAGCATCTAATATCTCACATGGATGGCCTTAAAACAAAGTAACGGGCATAAACGTTGGAAAACTTTTACGTATCTATTCTACTTGACTATTTTATTGTTTACAATTTTTTGTATCACTGAACTTGTATGGTGGTATTAAAGGTAGTAACAGTAACTGCGTTCTCCAGGTATGGAAAAGACACAAAAATGTGAAAACGCGTTTGACCACGTCTGGCAGTGATAATAGTCACATTATCAAGATAAACCAAACCTACAATATACAAATCTCGACGGTCCAATTAATTTTTCGACGACGCCTCAATTCAGGAATTCAGAGGAATTTCAGAATTACTTTTCCTTCAAAAGTTGATGTGTATACGACAGGACAAGGACAGACGGCCTGACAAGACTAAACAAATATACTGCAAGTAGCCGACCCGACGACGTCAGCATCACTATCTACATTGTATATTATATTCTCCTCTCCTTTTTTTGATGATGCAATTTTGCAAACAAATTTCATACTCTTAGCAACAAACAAATGAAAGTAATTCCTTTGAATTCAACAGCAGCCGTAGAAATTACATCGATCGAGTTCCAAGAAAATGGCAAAATGACGTGGGGTGCAAATGAAAGTGACTCATTGATTGTAATTGTAATTAGCAATCAATAAACAATGAAAAGGCAACTTCCTTTTCATTTGAATGTTTGTTGCTATGTATATGCATATCTATCATACATAATCCATTCTACCTGTCGTCTCACATCCTATTTCTGCGAATTGTATCATTTTGTGTTGATTTCTCATTATAAGACCAGTAATTAATACCAGCCTTACTCCACATACAATTAGCGAACAGTATACTGAAACTATTATTAATCAATTTATTTATTTTTATTATTGTTTTTATAGATGAACGATTTTTTTTAAATCCATGTACATGAGCAAACAAAGTCTTTTTCCTCTTTTACGTGCTCTTATTAGTCTTATTTATGCATATAAATTATTAATACTATTATATGTGAGCCAGTTATTGGATCGGTACTACAATTAAATTCCATGAATTCCATTACATTCCTACCTACTGCGGAGCCAAATTTCAAGTTTCTAATTTAACGGTTTTCAAAATTTTTTAAACGATTTTTACCTTCTACTACTAACTATAAATGTATAAATACGGCTACCACTACTATTGATACTAAACTTTTGTACTCTTCTGAACTCCACATGGCTCCACAGACTGAAACTGCAGAAAAAACCCAAGGTACCACAGTTCTGCGCTACCTAATAACAAGAGAACAACAGGAGAGAATGTGGGAAAGTAGACGTGGTGAAATGAAAGAAATAAAAACGGGAATAGAAACGTTAGTGCAAAATAGCGTGGCGTAAGGTCATAATAAAAACTTGTTTCGCTAATTCACCCTCTTTGTCGCTTCCTCTGTTTATATACTTTCCATTGATATTTATCTTGGTCAACTTCAGCCTCAAACTAAATAAAGTGAGCATTCCACAATCACCACCCATGCATTCATTCTCAAAAAGTTTCTTGGTGAAGTTTCATATCATTAATAACTAACTTCGTTTGAGCCTTTTCTTAATAACATTTAGTCTTGTGCTTGTCCCTACAGGCTGGGATATGAAACTTATGTACTTTCACGTATAGAAATGTCTGCTACGACCAAAACCGTGTGACCATTGACCGGTGACTGATGATGTGGGAGAACATAATACGCCATTTCCCATTGTTTCTACCAAAAAAAACTTGTGTGGCCAAACCCAGCAAGTAATAAAATATGTCCCAAAACTCATTTACTTTGTCCTTTTTGATAAAATTCATGACGGAAAATAGCAGTTCCTATTAAAATTCAACAATAAAGCTTAACTTTTTTATATTCTTTCTGTGTGTATGTAGGAGGTAATTATGTACATTATTTTCCTTCCAGACGATTTCTACTATGTATGGAAATGAGTAATCTATGCATTCTTGAGAGAAATGGGAGAAAAAATTAAGCTTAATATACACACTAGCTGTGTCTAGACAAAACTGTATTTTACAATTCCGCCAGCAGTACACATTCTGCATCCAAGCCAACTTCATTAATTTCTCATAATTGTGTGTATCCCAAAGGAAAAGGATTTGACAATTATCTTAACTGTGGTGTTAGGGTACAAAAAGCAGAATTGTTATTTTCTGATTACCTGCAAACATCCCAAATTCCTTGGAAATAAAGCATATACGATACAATACAAAAGTAACTAATCGTCACTGATGGAATATAACAATTAACCACATTATTGTTAAGTCGCCAAGAAGATTGTGTTTAAAACGTCTTCTAAAAAGTTAAAAGTTTCTAAAAGTTGGTCACACATATTCATAAAAATGTTTTTTTAGTGAATTGGCCTTAATTTTTATTTGTAGTAGTTTTGTTGGGTTGGGTTGCTACTGTTTTTGGTACAAAAATTTCTTCAAGTTTCTGTGCGATACGCGGATGACGACAAGATATCCAATGTGGCGAGTGGTGAAAACGCTGAAACTCAAAGATCTGCGAACCAAACTTGAGCGTGAGCGACGGGAAAAGGATAAACGCAGGTAAACCTACATTCCTTGTAAATATTTCTAATTCCTATTTTAGGTACCAGGAGACGATACACTAAAATAATAAACCGTCTGAAATTTAAATTAATTTAAGGAACGTCACTATTTGGTATTGGCACAGCTTGTTTTTTTTTTAAATTGTCTCATATATGGTTCATTATTAGTTAAATACTTCCTGTCTAATTGTTGGAAATCCGCATTGTTGATACAATAAAGTCAAACTCAAACTGAAACTAGCCGGATGTCTCTTACAGTCACAATCATTAAAATATACACCTATCTACATTGTTTTAGTGCACAATGCTAATTTGAGTGAGCAGTCGTGTTTCTGAATATGGCTGTATAAATTCCATCATCTACTAGTCTAGTCCATGTAAACTTGAGATAATAATATGTGCGTGATGATAAATCATTCCATATAGATCATTATAAGCAATCAATCGTGCGGTACGTATTAAAGGGATTCTGAGATGAGATGTCGTTTGGCTCGGCTGGCGGGTAGTTACTTTTACAGAAGCGGTCCCATTTACCTAACCTGATTTACCACGGGACTGGGATTACTCGTGTAAAACGTTTGTTTAGTGCAGATTTTTTTGAGGCAATAACAATACGACTACGACAATGTGGTACCCTTTATTACTATTGATTTTAATGTTATGATGGATGTCATCTAAAAATACATTCCTGACAATGCCATCAGCCAAGTTTCTTCTGCATCGTGATGTTGTAAATTACAAAGACAAAACGGTTCAAACGGGCAGCTTCAACTTTTTCTCATTGATCAAGCAAGCAGGAAGTTCGGACCACGGTGAAGGACACTATCTATCTATTCCTACATGCATACATGTAGGTAGGCATCTTATTATGTTGTTGATCGCGTGGTCATATATTTCATCCTCGTTCCAAAACATAATTTCCATGTAGAGGTGTACAAAGGACAGGGAGGTGTCTCCCTATCATATAGTTTCTATTGGAAGTCAGATAATTTTATGAATATTTAATAAATATTTTAATTTTTAATTTGTCACAAAAACATCAAATAAAAGTCACAAATTTATGGAAATTAGGCAGCTGGAGAGTTTCTACAACAAATTTAAGACTAGTGCTTACTAGCCATTGTTGCCATTAAATGATAACGTTCTTCTCACCATGCCAGTGCATTAAGTTAATGAGTCCGTAAAAGTAATCATGGATGTTGACCCAATCCTCGCGGTTTCGGATCCATCCAAGACAGCACATGTAGAAGCTGTGATTAACCCTTCCACAAACCGTTCAGTGAAAAACAGTGAAAATGTAACTGCAAACTTGTATAAAACTTCCAATAGATCTCGATGGGGAGGTGGCAGACTGATTCACTTTGCGGAAGACAGGCCACAAGTTCATTTTGCGGCTCGAACCACCAGGGACCGCGTGGGACCTACGTTTTTGCAAAAGGCAGTGGTGGACCATAGTTACGATACGGCGGAGCCCCAACATACCATTACGGTTAATGAAACACTTGATTCAATTCATATTCTTGTAATCTTTTAAATAAAATTCTGTTAAACCTTGCCTTCTGCTATACAGACCAATACCGATCGAGCCGAGTTTAAAACGTTCAGTTTACTACACACAGAGGGCGGTTGGCCAAAAGAAATAAATGTGCGGGATGTCGAACTGGTTGACAGAACGAAAAAGAAGATGCAAAAGGAGGAGACCTACTTGGAAACAGTTCCTATTATGGCAAAGGTTTAAAAAGTTACTTTTGAAATTGGTAGTTATATTTACATGGTAATTTTATGGCAGTTAAATGTTGTATTGTAATTGGGACAATATTCTACTTTCTACCCTTGTAGGAAGCAGAGTACTTGGTGCGACACAATAACACTTTAAACCTGTGTGACTCCTACACAAAAAAGTCATACGACCGAAAAAGAATTTACATGGTAATTTGATGGCAGTTAAATGTTGTATTGTAATTGGGACAATATTCTACTTTCTACCCGTGCAGGAAGCAGAGTACTTGGTGCGACACAATAACACTTTAAACCTGTGTGACTCCTACACAAAAAAGTCATACGACCGAAAAAGAGACACAAAACCTTATGCCAATGTAGTTTCCGTTTACAAATGCCCTTCGCGTCGGAAACGGCCCATTTCCAAAATAACGTTCGCTCCTGAGAATGCCGGTCGCATGGCAGTTGCGTACTGCCCTTATGAATTTGACCCGTTGCTTCGGGAGCAGAGTTGTGAGGCTTTCTTTTGGGAAGTGGAAAATCCCACAAGACCAGAGGGTATGGTGCGAGCGTCGGCGCAAATTGTGGATTTGCGATATCACCAGAAGGACATGCATAGCATTTGTGGTGCTTTATTCACAGGACAAGTTGCCTCTTGGGATAATCGAGTGGGGCCCAATCCCCAAGCGATGTCTACGTATGAAATGAGTCATGACGACGTGTGTACCAGTGCCATGTGGATAAATAGTAAAACTGGGTACGAGTTTTTCTCGTGTGGATTAGACGGCATGGTATGTAATTTTTGAACTAAAATAAACCACTGTAAGAATCTGTTTGTTACTTAAGTACATAATATGAAGCAATTTTCTGTCACAGGTAATATGGTGGGATGTTCGAAATCTTACCGAGAGATTGGACACTGTATATGCGGATCCTGAAAAAGGCAGCAATGAAGCTGCACAGGCTATACCCATCACCGTTTTGGAATACGAACAAACGCTGCCAACAAAATTTTTAGTGGGCACTCAATATGGTATGTGACACTTATCGTTAAGTAGTTATCATCATGTTTCTTACCATGAGAACCTGAAATTTTCTGATACAGGTCAAGTAATGGTGTTCATGAAGAAAGGGAAAACACCTCAAGATCGACTCGTAAATTTATACGAAGCCCACAAGGGACCTGTGACGGTCCATTCACAGGAACCCCGTGTTTATCAAAAATTTCATGTCTTGCGGGGATTACCACATTCGTATTTTTGCAGAAGACTGTCGCGACTCTGGGATCATGTGGACGGCGCCTAGTGTATTGTCACAGAGAAGACATTTTCTCACCTTAAACATTTAAACGCATAAAACAGTACAATAGAGAATGAAACCAAATGAAAGTGCATTTTTATACATCTTTCAGGACGCCCTTTACACATATGCACAGTGGTTAACTGGAAAACCTTGCGGTCTTGTCGCCAGTCGGTCAGATGGTTGTTTGGAATTTTGGGATTTGCTCATGCAAGGTGTGTCCAGTATTCTGACGACGAAGGTAAGTGAAGAACCACTTAGTACGGTATGGCCAGCTGATACCGGAAGACACGTGGCTGCTGGAACGGTACACGGGGATATCCGCATGGTTAAAGTATCCCCACTTCTACATACTTTCGTGAAAAGTGACAAGTATGGGTTTCCGTTCTCGAACAATCGTATAAATTTCCATTTCTTATTCAGATGTTATATTCATCAATAATGTTTCTTTCATAGGTCCGCTTTAGCTGCGTGTTTTGATCGAGAGTCGAGACGTGAGAAATACCTGGAACAGCGCAACAGAGAAATCAGATTAGCGAAAAAGCATCGGGAGGCCAAGAAAAAGGAAAAAGACGACAGTGAGATGAGCACCACACCTGAAAATTCTTCCCTCCAGAAGCCATCCTCGGATTCTGCAGACATTTCTGATAATCTGACATTGGACAAAAACTTTTTTACTTCTCTCGCAAACATGGTAAGTATTTGTGGCAATCCACCCACGTCATCCGAGAAAAAAAATATATATTGCCATTATGTCAACTTGGTTTTTTAATGCTCAACAGGAGAAGGAAAAACAAAGCTCGACAGTTCCAGAAAAAGACAAATTCGTACCAGGTACTCCAGAAGAAAAGTCTCATCCTGAAGACGGCCTCAAACATAAAAATTAATTTGAAGATATAATTATCCTTCCCACTTGTATAGAAATATTTACTAACCTTGTATAATTTGACAGGACAGGGTATTTATATCTACATTGGTTCACACCACACCATCCTTCACCTGCTCATATTTTTCAAACTTTTGACGAAAATCGTGCTAGACTCCTATTTATTAAGCTATACTCACTACGAAACAAACTAACAAATTTGTAATTCCAACGAAACAAAATTGGTGCAGAAATGTCATATATTCATACATGCTTGCATACATGTACCTATACAGATCTAAATCGCATGCAAAACACTCGCAAATCCCACTCGTTATTAATATCATCTCTATTTACAATTTTACCATTGCCATTTAATGGTACTGAAACCCGATATCGATAATGTGATATACTACAATCTTGATAACTTTCCGCTTTAAGATAATCAACTAATACATTTATAAAAGAAAGTTCAACCGTGAACAATACCAAAATAATTAAATCAAATAACACAAAAATTGAAGTTTTCTGTCTTAAAAACGATTTGGTAACCGCCAACGGCGGTTTCAAACTCTGACTTTCTACAAGCAGTATGGTTGTAGCAGTAGTAGGTAGTTAGTAGTAACCTAACTAGTTTAAAAATGGCTTCGACAGCCATCATCATCATCATCCTCAGCAGCAACAGCATGTAGCAGACGTGGTTAAATTGTAAAATGCAGCCGCCGTACACTCTGGTAATACTACTAATAATGTAATATTACTTGTGTGCATGTTATCTGTGTCAATATCTTGAACTTATTGATTAGTGGTGCACTTTTCATTGAACTTTTTAATGCATCTTCTTCTTTTTTTCAATGTACATCTCTGTATGGCATACTAGCACTTTTTATTGTGTAGTACATGCCTGTACCTACGCTGATTATTCTTCATTCTTCAGAATGCACACTCTACGCAATAATAATATTTTTAGCAGATTTAAAACAGTCATGATAACAGACAAAGTAGTCACCAAAGTGTCAATTGTTTGGTGAACTAAACCCCCAAAATATTATGTCCTTGAAATCAGCATACGTTTTTTTTGCTGGATGGTCGGTCGGCGTAATTTTCTCCTCGTTAACTAATAATAAGAGTGAAATGCGCACCGCATAATGACTTTATTAAATGCGCATTTGGATGTGTGTAATAATAGTATGAAGGAAAATGCATTTCTAGTTCCTTTGTTCGACTCAACTTTCAATGAAAACGAGATATATTTTATTTTTGTTCGTCTTCTTCTTTTTGGTGTGCGGTTTTTGCTACAAGTGGTGGTGATGTGTGGTTGTCGGTGAATTTCACGCTTCACCTAATTTATGCTACTACATTCCATCTTCTTCTTGTAAGGCATACATATTTTCATTACTTTTAAAAACCAGTATTTTTCACTGATTCTTCTCTCGAAATTCCAAATGCATTTTACTAAAGTTTACATATATACATGGTTTACCATCAATATTGTATAATGCCCTGCCACGTTCAAATATGTATCCATCCATAGATTAAAACAGGTACTACTACTACTACTCATTAACTAGAGAACAAAGGCAACCAACTTTGTTACAACTACTCCCCCGCAACAACACATACAACCTAAACTAAAAAAAATATCGTATTTTTCTTCCAAATCAATCAAGGCACTTGTTATTTTTTGCACAGCACAGCGCATCTTCATTATCATTACAAGAAATTGCCATTATTTTGCATAAACACATCACGGAAAGCTTTTTACTTTCATTTTTCAATCAAGTACGCGTGCTTATATTTTTAAGACAGAGAATTAAATCCCTTTTATTTACAACCTAAGTGCATTTTCGACAGAGCTTTTCTCATCAAGGACAAAAAAAAACTGCGTTTTTTCTTCAATTCAGTAAGATGTCAATATTTGAACGTTTTAAAACTCAATTTTAAAATGTCTGGCCATTTGAATTCATGTTTAGTAACAGCTCAGAGGAGCACAAAAACATTTATGAATAAAAATCCATACAAAAGACATGTCAGGTAAATAAATGTTGTGCATTTACGATATATAATGCAACAAACAAAAATTGGTATCCTCACAGCGGACAGTGAACCGAGAGGCTGACTTTACGATTCGATTGCTGACGTTTTCGTACCTTTTTCAGCCGTGAAATGGAATTGCAAAAACAACAACAATCTCTGTAATGATACGTTATAGTTTGTTTGTTGCACAAAAAGTGTTACCTTTCAAGGAAGCTTTTCACACAGAGACCTATAGTGTCAGGGAGGGAGGGAGGAAATTGAGAGACAGCCGTATGTACAGGAGGGTTGTAATTTTTGACAGTGTACTTGAATGTTAAATGCACACATACATAACCAGTAAAAAAATTGGATGGTTTGATGATTGCCTTCTGTATTCCTCCTCTTGATGCTGTTTATAAAATGGTCATGATCAAGTCCGTAATTAACTACTTTCCCTGGTCATGCTCCTTAACTGCAGCTGCTCTGTTCCTCTTGGACGGGGTGGTAATGGCAGTGATAATGGTAAATAGTGCGCTGTACTATTAATGTACACCTATTGTTAATGTAATGTTGTAATTGTGAACAACAGCAGCAGTAGCAATTCACTCTCAGTTTTAAACACTGTTTGCATAGCCCGGCGCAACTCGGACAACGACAGATAAACTGTGTCGTTCATAAAATTGTCTTAAATGAAGACTATAATCAGACGGTTAAAGACCAAATCGTGTTCCTGTTTTACCTCCGTAGTATATAATATAAACTTACTTTACTTATAAATTTACTAACACACAAGCAATAAGGATAGGTAGATAGATACATGTACCTAGAGACTGTTGGGCGGAGGTAAGATTTTGAATGGGATTACTGATTACACTGATTTGTGAGGCGCTCTACAAACATTTGTAGTGCTGTAATAGGAACATTTTTGACAGTCAGCTAGCTAGGAAATGGCTTGGAAGTTTATTTACGCTATCCGTCGTGTATTTATTTCTTCAAATTTTTTCTTATCCCCCGTTGAAAAGACAACTATATATGGGCATCGAAAAAAATTCGAGCAGCGATTCTAAATTAACTTTTAGTGGTTTTCTACATTTTTTAATAATTAAAAACAGTTGTAATAATCCTAACATTGAACATGAAATAAAACTGCTGACAAAACCATCAATCCAGTAGCAGCGAGAAAATTAAATTTTTTGTTAATTGTTTTGTTGTATAATGTGATGTTTTGTAGATATAGTTATATTTATATATTTCTAAATAAACAAAAACAACAGTAACTGTTGCCAAGGGTGTTAGGCAAAAATTCCTCTACATGGCACAGAAAAATGTTACAGACAACAGACATTAAAGCAGTGTAATGAATGACTGCATTCCCATAAAAAAACTAACAAACTGTTGGTTTCTTATACTGCGTTATTAATAACCTCACTAATTAATTGCCTACTGAACCCACATAAACCTTCTACAATTTTGCAATTAGCTAATTAGCGCCGTAAACAACATTCAGATTCAGTTTTATTTAACGCGCGTTATAATTGTATCAGTATACATGGTACATACTGACTTATCTAGAAAAAACCATGTCATGACGCCAATTAAATAAATGATAAAGTAACAAGGTAACAACGCAAAAATGTCCTATGCCTACTTTCAATCAGGCACAGAAAAGTAAATTGTGGGAACTGCATCCTTCATTCCATTTGAAAACGTTTTTCAGGTGCTTTCTGTCTTATTCTGGTGTATTTACACACGCACGCCCAAGTAATGTGCGAGTAAGAGCAACTAAGCAATACTGACGGAATTTCATAAACATTTTATTCGATTATTACCGTGATCAATTTTCTAATTGATTTTCCTAGTGCGTATATACACCATTATTGTTATTCTCATCCTGATTCCCCTTCCCCCCACAATTAAAATTCGAGTAACACGGAAACTAATAAGTGTGCATGTTTATAGGCATATCTTTCAAAACATAAATTTTTTCGACTAAGCATCTCACTTTCAAGAAGAAAAAAAAACAACTAAAAAGCAGTGAACTACACTGTAACGCTGTAACAAAAATAATAAACGCCAACTCTGTTCTGTTGATACTGATGGACTATATACGGTAAACATGCTGATAAACATTGGTGAAAATTACCATTTTTGCTGATAATCTCCCAAAGTAAACAACAGCGTGGTTGTAGTGTAAACTGTGTATGGCGTGGGAGGGTGTATTCTTCTGAAGACATTTACGATTACCAGCACTCATATATTAATTAAGATCTTATTGAATAAAATGATCATCTTGATATTTTGCGTGCCGTCGGGGTGGGTATTAAAAAGGAACACTAAACACTCCGTTAATACCTACATTATATTTTAACAACAGCTAAAAATTCACTTGTTGTACACTACCATTTTTTATGTGCTGTTTTTTAAAAGCAACTGGCTGGTATGGGGGCAAGGGTTGCCGAATGCTGGCTGCGAGTAGCTAAAATTGTATGCGCTGGTGAAGAAAGCAAAGGGGGCGGGGGTAAGATAACATACTAAAAATGATAACTAAAGCTTCGTACAAACGCATTACAAGCTACACTCACACTGTAAATACCTACATAAGAATGCATGCAACATTATCTTTGTTCAGATTTGAACACTACATACCTATGCAAAAAAATAACCCTACAATAGTCCTCCAAGTAGGCATAATAGAGTTACTGAAACTAATATTTATGTACTTTGCAATAATAATACTCCTCATTGCCAAATCATCTAGTGTGACCTTTCAATTGTTCCATAATATTATTTATTTTCGTCTGAGGGACTTGAGAGAGAGAGAGGGGAAAAATCTGTTTCATTATCGAAATCATCTTCATTTTTAGATAAAAGCGCTTAAAATGATCTACAGTGGATCCCTACTCATTCATTATTATTAGCATTATACACCACCCTCCCTTAAAACTTTTAACTAGAGAGCAATCTGGTATTATCATTGTAAATCATCCATGAATTACGAGGCGCGTATTACAAAGAAAAGTAAAGCGGAAAAAAATGTAATTAAAAGTGTGTGTAAGCGAGAGGAAAGATAAGAACGAGTGTTCACTGCTTACGTTTATCATTCATTACCACTGCTACCGCGCTGCTGCTCGATATTAGGCATGTTACTGATTACAGATACACAATTAAGTACACGTTTATATACGTACATACGTAACTTGGTTACTTTATATTAATAATTGGTAGGTACAAAAACAGAGAATACACACATCATCAGCATCATCATGATCTTATTGTGTGCCACAAAGAGGCAGAAGAAAGAGACTGGCTGACTGTTTACGAAAAAAAGAGAAAATTTGGCCATAATTCCAATTATTGGTAATTAAAAGTTTTGTTAAAATTTTTGGTGAGAAAAAGTCTAGAGAGCTTTCTGATATTTTCCAATAACATTATTATCGCTACTAAATAGAGATGGGGTATAAAAAAAATGTTCATTATGCCTACATTACACACGTAACCTTTTTAGCGGGCCGACGTTTGCATTTTTAGCAACAAAAAACAGCAAAACATCAGGTGGTGGTGATTCTGATCGGGAGGATGAGAGAAGAAGAGGCTGATTTTTATCAAAATTTATGTATCGTAATAATAATTTGAGATAGGTTTTCAAAGTAAACAGAGTTGCATTCGTGGGTAGGTACGCAAGGTGTGTCTGTGCGCTTATATAGTTTGCGCATCTCCTCGTCAACATTAAATGGTGTCGATATTAAAGTTATTATAGAAAAGTAAAAAGAACTCGCTTTCTTTGTAACTTTTCTGCCTTTTGACTGATTGTCAGCGATAGCCTGTCTGGGTGTATTAATTTTTATTAGCAATTTTTTTCTTCTTCAGAGACGCCTTTGACTGTGTACACGGACGAATGGCTTTAACACTCTACTTTCGCAAATTTGTATTCCCTATTATCTTGCTCCTCTCTTTGAACTCTGAATGCACTGGGCGGTAGGCATGCGCACTGTATGATTGATTACCTTGTAAGTAGGTATAGGAAAAAGTGTCTAGATGATATTTGTATTATTATTTTTTAAATGGGTTTAGTCGGATTAATAAACTACTCAGCTAATTATGCTTTTAATTTGGTAAACTTTCCATTTGTGTTAAACCTGATATTATGATAATTTTGTTGGTCAAGAAAGCTACGTAATGTCCAACAAAGAGGTCGGACTCCAAAAGTGATTAAATTGTTCTCGTTATCTCGTTCTTGGATCACAATACAACTACTCCTCTCTGGTTAGCACTTTGAAAGTTTCAAAACATTTCGTAAGATAAGCCTTTTCTTTGGTGCACAACAACAGACCAGTGTATTGAAAGTGTACACATAATACTTCGTTTAAGATGGTGTTTACTCCAAAACCAAACCAAAACACGGCGATATACGAGTATGGTTTGTTTGAGTGGTCGAGAGGTTATCAACACGACCGACTCCGACTTCGGTTTATTTTTTTTATGTTTTGATTTATCAGATGTTTAAGCTTCACCGAAAAATAAATTTTTAAATCTAGCGGTTGTGTTGAATCCACATGATTGGCTGTGGATGATAACCCCTCCACATTGGGTAAACTAAATCCTACACTTTACGGTTGTTGGCTGAAAAAAATTCTGATGTCAGTTTTATGTCTTGTGTTTATATAGCGTTTTTGTCAATTTTCTGAACAATTTATTGAGCTACCTCGCCAGGAACCACAGCAAAGCTAGAGAGCATGTAAAGTCCATGTAAAGAACTTTTCACCGGCAAGAAATGTTACAACGCAACGACGACGCGACAGGACAACATTCGCCATGTGCTATCATCCGTGGATTCAAAAAATATTTTAAAAACCGGCATTCTTCCCGCGGTTTCCCAATTAGTTGATACAAAACAAAAAATGACACTGATTGAGAATGAAATTGGTTCATCAAATACAATTTCATTTCGTCAATCAATCACCAGAGCATTCATTCATGCATAGCCCAACGTCAACGCGGCATTATTGTATAGACATTGTCCCTATCGTATAGCCACAGATAGACGACACCAGGAAGGAAAAAAGTATTTTTTTACACAAAATGTCTCCCATTTTGGCTTTCTGTTTCTTCCCTGTCCCACTTTCCTTCCTTTGCACTGACATTTCCCTTTTTAGACAAAAAATAATAAAATAAGAAAGTATGTTTANTTAGACAAAAAATAATAAAATAAGAAAGTATGTTTATCATTTCACGCTGCAAAATAAATACCAATTTTTTAGCAAAAAATAAACAAAACGCCGATTTGCAATTTTTTATTTAAGAGTAATCGGCTAATAATTAGAGGAAAGAATCACAACGAAAAAGTGTTCACACATTTTGTTGTTACATCCAATTGCCAATTCCATTTTTGCAAAAATACCGCCGCCCGCGTATTGCGGTCCTCACCTGCTCCCCTCCAACACCTGCTAAAAATATTGCATTGTAGGCACCTAATTGTGCATTTAATGGTGAATAAGTGTAAGTGTGTTATAAATACAAATGAACAAGCACACATTATGTTTTGTAATTTTTCATTTCTCGACGTTAACCTTGTTTTTAGCACCTTTTGGGCACACCCGTTTCACAGCAGCAGCATCAGCACGGATTATTAAATTTGTCATACATTTTTTTCAACCTATCACTGTACATGGCTAGTTAGGATGCTCTTGATCATAAATTATGATGGGGATCATCATCGTCATGGCGGCGACGATGTGGATGTGGAGGCGGCGGAAGATAATGACGATGATGATCGCAAAATCACAATACAGTCCTACAAAACGTTAAATACGTATAGCATAAAGGGGGTGAGATAACCACAAGTGCATCAATCATTTCAAATCACTCCCTAAACTCAAACTAATCACAATCACGTTTTGTTGGAAGTTGTGCGGTTTCAACTAAAAAACATAAACAAAAAATGTTTAGTTTTATTTTTCTTCCTCCACTTTGCTTTTTTACACACCAAAATATTTATGGGAAATAAGACAAGATCACGTTCATGCTTTATCAAAAGGAATATCTGCATTAACAATTCCTGCTTGTTTATCAGTCTCTCTATTTAGGAAACCCTGCGTGTAGAGAGTACACATTTTAGAATCCTTTTATTTTTCCGTTGAGGCCGAAATTTTGTTAAAAAGTCCCTTATTAATAGAACATTTTGGACTAAACATGGGCAAACATATACAATGTACATACATACATTCGTACAGCCAAAAATATTACAATTGTACGTGACAGCACATTTGTTGTATTTTTAAATCTAAATAAGCTCTGTTAAAACAGTATAATAATATTATTATAACTACCTGCCTGTATAAATTGCATACACATTGCAGTTTGCGCGAAGGTGTATTTGTTACTCTGTTGCTTTAAACGGCGTAAAACTTAACTTAAAAATTAGAGCGGTATTAACACGATGTATGCATTTTTTAAACCAAAATTTCTAACTACTTTTAATTGCTTGGTAATCACGTCACACATTAATGTTGTTGGGCGCAATTGCAATGGTAACGCAGTGCCTGCCTGTCTGTCAGTAGTATTGGTAGTGCATTCATCAAGGAGGTGTACCACAGTTTAGTATCATTGCATTACATGACGACATTGCAAGGTGAAGTTTTTTCATTTCAAATTCAAGGGGCTCCTTATAAATTGATGGTTTGCTTGTGTGTAAGTATGCAGAATTGCGTAGGTGTAACAATCATTGGTGTGTGCCTTAGAATAAACCAAAAATGAATAGACTTTTGTAGGGGAATGAAAGTAAAACATACGTAACGCGAGAGAGAGAGAGAGAGAGAGAGAGAGATGATGATGCAGCGAACGTGTATTAAAAATAATACTTTTTTTTCTTAAAACGCATCCACACGTACACAGTGATACATAGAGATGCACTTTTGTGTTAGAATGGATTTTCTCATTGTTTTACGCAAATGCCTGTGTTTCTTGACGCGAGTCAAAAGAAAATGTGTGTGCGTGTGTGTGTTAGTAGGAGCGTTTCTATTAACAAGGGTACTTGGTAGTGGGAGCGTAGGTAGGCAAAAAGAACACGCTGCTGACCAAAAGACCGTGTCAAAATGCGTTCAGCGTTAGCCGCATCTTTCGTTGTACGTTTCAGTTTAACTTTTGATATTGACGGAGCCTTTCTCTCGCTCATACAGCAGTGCCACCAATATCAGGCCTTATGGGAGGAGTGTTTTTTTCTGCTAAAAAAGGAAAAATCGAACTAATCGATCATTTTGTGGCTTCAATTGATTTTTCCATGGGACAGTGAAAATAGATTTCTGAGATTGATTGAAAATTATTAATTAATTGTCAGGGAAGCAATTAGTTTTTCTTTGTAAAATGTGTGAAAAATTTGAAAAATAAATGGTGGTGCAGTGAAGAAAGAGGGGGATTTTTTCAGGGTGACTGTGGCAGTGTTACAGCAACACAAGGGCACACCCCCGTAGGGCATGCTCCCTTTTTAAAACAACCGTTGATGCCGTTGTTAGATTGTCGACATTTTTTTGGGTGTGAATAGGATGAAAAGGTTGACGTGATTGTGGTCTTGTCCTTTTCAATCTTTTACAGGAGTCAAGTGGAAGTGAAAGGAAAGTGAAAAGTGTTCAAATGGGCAAAAAGTGAGGTGTCAATAC
The DNA here is from genome assembly GCA_027744295.1 of Callyntrura guangdongensis. NCBI lineage: Eukaryota > Metazoa > Arthropoda > Collembola > Entomobryomorpha > Paronellidae > Callyntrura > Callyntrura guangdongensis. The sequence goes on from JAHZNB010006669.1 coordinate 24,571, forward strand.
TATGCATGTGATTTGGTTATTTCCTTGACCTGTTTCTCATCGAGGTACAATGTTGTCCAGAAGATATTCTCAGGGGCATTTGCAGTTGGCCGCATTTATAGTTGCTTTAAGTTTGTTTTCGTCGGGTTGGTGTCAAGTGAGCGTGTTTACTGCCGGAAATGACGTGATATTCCCGTCGTCTTCAGCAGCACGTCAAAATGATACGGGTTCGAGTAGAAAGCATATTCAGGAGCCTGAAACAGGTAGGCTTATAACATGAAATGAAACAATAAATGAAAATTAAGTAAATTTATATGTGGCCATGCACAAAAACTCATCTTCGTAACTTAACAGCAGCTCGAACCCATGTAATTCTGTGCGAGGCTTTTCTTTGGTAGCATTTCTCTCTTACAACAGTGTCAAATGTTCATAAAAAATGTCAATAAAAGTAAAATAGGTGTTTGTGACCGGTTTTGTCAAATAGATGCATAAGTCATGTAACATGACATGCTCGAGTTGTAATTTTTGGAACCCTATGATAACACATGATGGGAAAGAATGTAAATATTGTAGAAAAAATGATAACCTATTTTCATACAACAGTTACAAAAATGCATTGAAATATGTACTGAATCGACAAGGGTTTTAAACTTTTTTTGGATGAATTGAGCTTCCCAAATTTTAACATGCGTCCCAGGAAGATCATAATTTAATTTTTGCATTTGTTGCTTTTGACATAAAGGCACAAACGTATAAACTCGCACGTGGTAAATAGTAAATAATAGTAGCTC
>JAHZNB010006670.1:0-23015 GCA_027744295.1 Callyntrura guangdongensis
TGATTATCATCATGGATCATTCCTTTTAATTTATTTTAAGCAGTAGGAAAAGCGTCCACATATTGACCATACTATTAATAACCTACGGTTAGGCAGGCACCACCACTACACTTACACACAAAAAACTGCTAAACTGGTCAACGGTATAAACACATCGTAAAAATGTAATATTTAAGTCAATACCCTTTAATAATAGGAAGCAGGAAACAGTTACAAGTTTTGAGCGATTTTTTACCATGTATCTCCTTCAACCTACTTAGAATTTTAGATTACCAGAATGTGACAGTATATGTACCAGTAAATTGAGGTAAAAGTAAAATTGAAAGTTGACTTGTCTTCTTGTGTCCAAATGTGTATAACAGGAAAGAATAGTCAACTGTGCTTATTTTTTTTTATTGATGATGCAGTAATTTTCGAAGAAAGCATAAAGTTGAACACGGCAATCATTTTTATATTGACATAAAATAGTCCAACATAACGTAGTAGTTAGTTGGTTGGTCTACAACAGTAAATAAACTAATTTGATTACATTAGGAAAAATACAATTACCTTTTATTCAAATGTCCTCTTTTTTGTTTCGACCGTCCGAACAGAAAAGGTTAAATTTTTATGTGCCCTCCTGATACACTCTATCTAGGTTCACCGTTGTATGCACAAAACAAGTCCAGAAGACACAAGACACAAACTACTTACCATTCAATTTTGCAATACACACAAAGTTTAAACACAAGTGCCAAGATAACATCCTTTTCTCCAATGATGTAGAGATTTAATTACTACCTAGATAGATATATATCCACACGGAACACTGTAATACAAAAGGTCGTGTATTAAACTACAAGGTTTGATCCCATCAAAAAACTCGAAACCCCAAACTATTATGTCGTTAATTAATACTTTCTGCTTCTGTGTGGCTCTCTCCACTTCTTCAATTACTCAAATATAGTTTAAAAAAGCCGAATCATTTTAGGAACATTTGGTTCAAAATTGCCTTTACAATATAATCACTATTCTCTGTGTGTGTTGTGGAGTGATGTGAGTAGCCGAAGACTTCTCTGAGTAAACTGCTTTGTAAACACAAACATTGCATTATTTGGGCTGCTGCTGCTGGGACCAGAAATGTTGTTGCCCAGCATGTATGGAAGAGATAGAGGATATTATGGTGTATAGACACATTTGGTATACGTTTAATTTCAAATTCAATTCATAATTTATGCTCTATATGTATATACCTTATAACAGATGCATTTACTATACACAATGATAGTCATACTATATTGAGTATTGCTAACATATAAACTATAACTACCTAATCGTAAATATAACCATAACCTTTCTGTTGAAACCTGCCAAGCATATGTAGAGAAGCAAAGCTGAATTGTAGATGGACTTTTAGCTTGGACGCAAATTACATATATTGTATTTACACCACACGGCGAGAAGAGAAGGTAAAAATGTGTTGAAGTTGAAGATGAGTGCGCATAGATAGATATCCCAAAATCCCAAGTCACAAGTAAAAGTAGAGAAGATATGTGTATTATTTATATGTACAAATTTTATTCCTTCCAACACACCACCATGACTAACAAAACAACCAAGTTAACTAGCCCCCCGTCCATTATATTTCAATTACCGTCATTTCTGTTTTTGTCTGCGAATTGGTGTCGTTGATGAAAAACCATTACGTCCCGTTGAATCAGAGCTTTTATAGTACCCTGGCATTAGTCACACAAAAAATTGCACACACATACCCCAACAATATTAGGATGTGAAGCAAGACAGACACCTACAACAACGAACAAGTGAAGCTATAGTTGTTGTAAAACATCTGCAGGACAGGGCGTTTTTATAGAGATAGAGGTGCAACTGCAAATGCAAACTCATCATGTAACGAGAAATGAGTATAATACGTTATTTTGAAGAAGCATGAAAAGTAGGAGGCTATCATGCAGATTTAATAGGCATATTTTGCCCAGGGAGGATGATGATGATGATAAATATGAATAAAACAAAGACTGAAGTTTAGTGTGAGTGCAGAGCTGAGTTGGTTGTTGTTGTAAGCTTCTTTTCCTGATTGTGGCATCAAATCGGTAATTTGGTTTTGTGATGCTTCTATAAATTGGTCTACGGCGGATATGTACATTTCCATTTTCTACATTGTGTTCCTTCTGTGTCCATTTTGGAGGGGAGGATTGATCAACGTTGTGAAAATAAAAAAAAGTTTATGTATATACCAACAGATCAGACGTAATGAATAAAATATACACACGCAATCTGCAAAAGCTAACAAAGTGGCTCTGGTCATGCCGTGAAAATCAAGTTAATGATACTCATACTACACTGAGAATCAAGTACTGCAGAACTATAGGTAGCACATTATGCATTAAAGGCTGGGGATGATATATATCTTTAATTTTGATCTCCAGCCCGAAACTCGAAACACCTATTAAGCACACAAAAAGTTAATTACACTTGGGAATATGCAAAACGTACAAGAGTACATGCGCCATTCTCAGTGGACAGGGACAGTACAGTATAGAGAGATGAATAAAGTTCTGCTAAAGTTCAGTTCAACTACCAGTTCATTTTGAGGAGCGAAATGGAGTTGACGGCATGTTTACAATTTAGCATACGTATTTATTAACATTAATTCTTGTGAAATTTCAGATCTTTAACTTTAACACTGCGTGTAAATACGTGCGCGTATTTACAACGACAACAACATACCAATACTACATTCAGCTTGTTGATGTTAATTTATCATAAAATGAATTAAAATGATTTGCGTGTTTTGTTAACCACCCTTTTGTTTTTGTGAATAAATTAAATTAAAACCCGCAGCATATAGGTATACCAGGTCCTCATATTCAAGAACGCTGAGTCAAGTTGTATCATAGGCATTACATCAACAAATAGTATATGGGCTGAGATGCCATTATATCTACATATTATACTAATTACTATATCGCAACTTGCGATTCGCAAGCCCCAAGTAGCGACTATACCGGACATAAATATAAATGAATTTATATAATTTTGGATTGTATTGTGTTGTGGATAAAGAATTGTCTGAAAAGAATAATGCAAACAAGGTTTTCTTTAATAATAATATTTCAACGAAAACAATTGTCGTTTCCTTTTCTTTAATTCCCTGGTTTATTAAACTAACATGACACGATATACAATTAGCGCTAGTATATTGAATTCAATACACTATCAATTATACATTAACTACAAGTGTTAACGCACGATACAACTTACTTTCTCTGTCAATTATTTTAAATCCATTTTTTAAAAATGGCTTTCTGTAGCATCTGCCATTTTCAAGGAAAAATGTATGTATCTGTATTTATCTATTGTATTTTGATTCGTCATAAACATTCAAGGATGCATACAATGCCAGCACCAAACTAATCCCAGAAAAATTAATAGGGTGTAGTTAAATTCTTGCAATACATGGTATATTTTATTTGCAGATTAATTTACAAGTTAGAAATCACAACCCTTAACCTATTTTTTGGATTTCCCCTCACTTTGCAATGCAAAATGCGACAATTATGTTGCATACTAATAATAATTATGAATAATTTTGCGAGCAAAAACTCTGTCCGAGAATATTTTTTACTTTATTTTGTATATATATATAAGATTTGACCTGCATTCTGTCGGCGAACCACTTTGTAGACCACTTTGTTATTTTTTGTGGAGTTGAGAATCTTCATATTGTTGTAACATGGGAAAAATGTTCAAAACTAGTTGGCTCTTCCTTGGTGGATATGATTTTCTACTTTTTCAGCTATTCCAAAGATTTCATTCAGGTCATTTTCTAAACATCTTCAATATAACATTATCAAAATTTTACGTAGTTTAACTTTCAACTAACTTATAATTAATTATCTTCATCAGTTTAACAGAGAATTTTAAAATCCATCTTTCGTACTGGACACTATTTCCAGCAATGCACATGTCTCCTTGTTTGTACTCAATACAGATTGTGAAATGTTTGTTTTGTGACCCATGCTTTTGCTTTCATTTACAGTGCAGTAGTGGGGCGGTATGTGTTACACGCTTGATTCATCTTTATCACCCTCACCACACATCCATAAAGATGTATCTAATTTCTTATCACCAATATTTAGCCATAAGATAAGATATAAGACGAATATGTAGTGTACAACATTAAATGTAGTAGTAAATTTGGTTCAAGTCATATCGGGCAATAATCCCAATCAGAAATAAAAATGTACTTATTACATAGTTGAATAGTTTCAGCTAGTTGAGCTAGTATTGGATTTAGTATGTTTGTCTGTCCGTCTGTCCGTGCCCGCTCTCGTGACCACATCCAGTGCAGTGCCAAGTTGGCCCAAAGGTTCTTTAGGGTCCCTAGTCAAGTTAAAGTTTGGAACCGATCGGTCATGCCCCTGGGGGTCGGGGGGGGGATGTCACAACTTTTTTTTTCAAATGAAAACCATAAATGACAGTATTGAGATGGGGTTTTCGGTAGTGAACTCGCAGTAACAAGGGCTATAACATATATATCGTTGGTGAGGGGGTCGTTGGCAGCGGGTCGTACAACCATAAATGACAGTTGGTGTACATACTGTAAGGTAACTGATAGATAGTTGTGACGTTTTGCAAAGTTTAGCCAAGTTTGGTTGACCCCTGTAACCACCCAGAGGTCAGAGTTTAAAAAACTGTTTTGCCCATAACTCCGAAACGCTAAGTCCGATTGAGATGGGGTTTTCGGTAGTGAACTCGCAGTAACAAGGGCTATAACATATATATCGTTGGTGAGGGGGTCGTTGGCAGCGGGTCGTTTGGGTTCCTTAATATCATTATATACATACAAGTACGTGCCCTTCCTTATATGTCCTCTGACATTGCTTACAGCAGGTTCATTTTATTTTTATAACACCAAGACGGTAGACATGCGTCCAGCTAGTTCAACAACATTACTGATTGATAATAATTATTAATTACAAAGTGCCTTGTTTACCTAATTTGGTCCTAGTCCTGCTTTAATTCATGTTGTCTAAATTCCATGAATACCTATACGTCATACGTGTAGGAAGTAGTACTAAATCGTTTAAAATTGCATCAGTCTGACGAGTGGCTATTATTCTCCGGTCCAATCAATGTAACAACATACCTATATGTATTATTTTCAACAATAGCTATCTTAGCATGCTTTTTCAGCCTTTATACCTGCATGATCATCGCTTTGTGTTGGTTAGCCGCTGCGCTCTGCGCTGTATCGACATCGATGCAAATCCAATCAAGCTGTATGAGACAAATAAAAAAATAGGTTGTCCAACAGCGATATACATGCATATTAGCATTATTCCTTCTTATGTCTATCAATGGCATGTCGATGAAATATTTGCAAGAATGGTAATAATGCAATGTCCAGATGAGCAATAGTAACGATACTTCGCTGATTTTGACATTCAATGGAATTTGAAACTACTAGCTAACCGTAACTTCATAATAATGGATAATGTTGTCTAGCATATAATAAGCAAGCAAGAACATGAATGAATGTGTCGTGACGAGGATAGGAAAAGTGAACTTAAATATCTAGACTGAACAACAGTGGTATCTGGTACCGAAGATGAGTTGTTTTCATTAAGAAACTGGTTTTCAGCCATGATGAAAGCGGTTAGCATTTAGCAATAGTCTTAGCATGCAATACCTACTTATTGTTAATGTTATGTACGTTAAGTCGAATAATATGGTGATTCTTATGCTTTTAAGCATGGTGAGATGATGTGCCCCTGAGAAAAGTAAGAATGTGTCTGTAACAAAAAACCAAAACAAGGTAGATAAATTTGGTTGGATGTTGTACGATGTATACTAATAGAGAGAGGATAACATGAAAGTTGAGTATTACATGCAGTAGCTTGAATATGCACATACGAGCTTTATATTTAAGTCCTGTCATTAAGGAAAGGAATTAGACCAGATATCACAGGCGGTGATTAATACATAATAATAAGTTGGTCCCATGTTTGCGTTTCCAAATAGGTAGAAAGTTTTACAAGTTTGGTTCTCCAGTCTTTTGCCTCATCCTAATTCTAATAAAGACTTTGTATGGAAATTGTACCCGCAGGAACGGGAACACAGCAACACTTTTACACGACAAACAGTGTAACCATTTTAAAACTTTTACACATCACTAGCACGATCAGAGACTTAATTTTACTCTACACGAAATTGCGTGAATCAGCGTTGAATGTAAGTAATTAATTGTGCACATTGTTGTAATAATTAAAATAAATATTGACCACAGCGGTTGTACATACTCCCGTTTTTATGTAACATCAGCATTACACACGTTGCTTCTTTTGCAAATTAAGAACCACTAACGAAATACATGTGAATAAATAAATTTTCAAGGAATTTTCGGCTCTTGTATCAGGGGCTAACAATTGAGATTTAGGATACTGTTGTTACATCTCGTTTCTTACTCGAATATACAAAAATAATGGCTACCATAACCGTGGGAAGAAGATGGAGAAAGTTGCCACTGCCCGGCATCTTGGCAATGTGCCATACATCTCGAAATTATTCATCAGGTTTGTTGGAACAAAAGCCATGCTAAATATGCATTGGTAAATTTAATAAAAAATCATGATGCACGAGCACGAATGCTGACAAGAGTTTTCTTTGTTGTTCCACACGTGCAGACACAAGCGACAAGGGAATTGGATTTATTGGACTTGGAAACATGGGCTCACACATGGCGAAAAATCTCATTTCCAAGGGCCATACCCTTACTGTGTATGATATTCAATCGGCAAGCACGGTTGCATTTGAAAAGCTGGGAGCTCGTGTTGTTCCAACACCAGCGGAGGTAACTAAGCACGCCAAAACGATCATTACGATGTTGCCGGCTGGACCCCACGTTCGCAAGTGTTACACAGGTTCTGACGGTCTGCTAGCGTAAGTTGAAATATCGTTGATTTCAACAAAACTAAAGAAAACAGCGCTAAAATACTGAATTCGTCTTTGTATAGCGGTGCTAAGGCCAAGTCCATATTTATCGACTCATCAACAATTGATGCTGACACAGCAAAAGATATGGCAAATGAAGCGACGATGAAAGACTGTACTTATTTCGATAGTCCGGTGTCTGGCGGTGTGGCAGCTGCCAGTGCTGGAACACTAACCTTTATGGTAGGAGGACCAGAAAATGAATTTCGCGAAACCGAGCCTCTCCTTTTAAAAATGGGATCAAAAGTAGTACACTGTGGTGCTACTGGAGCGGGCCAGGCTGCAAAAATATGCAATAACATGCTACTAGGAATATGCATGATTGGCACAGCTGAAACAATGAATTTGGGCATGAAGATGGGTCTTGACCCGAAACTTCTTGCCAGTATTATTAATTCCAGTTCGGGACGTTGCTGGTCGTCCGAAATGTATAATCCCGTTCCAGGAGTCGTAGAGAAAGTTCCTGCATCAAGGAACTATGAGGTAATTATTAATAAAAATAAATTATTTTTGATGCGTGTAATTCTAGATAATTCTACAAGTATTACATTTGAGCAAATTCCTTTCAGGGCGGTTTTGGGTCTGCATTGATGTGCAAAGATTTAGGATTAGCGCAAACTGCTGCAGCCAGTAGTGGAACAGCAACTCCTCTGGGAGGGTTGGCTTATCACATTTACCAAATGATATGCTCAAAAGGTTTCAAGGCAAAGGACTTCTCGTATGTGTTCCAATTTATCCAGGAAAAAAAGGACAAAACCACACATTGACAAAATTGTGGAAAACAAATTATTGTGAAAAAGGCAAGACATGGACAATAACTGTTAGTCTTCCGGATGGATGACATGCTGTTGTTTTGAGTGCTCGGGTCATTGTGTATAAATACATTTTTGAAGTGTGTCACTCTTTCTAACGTAACAAAACTTGTACTTTACATAAAGCAACACAGACATAATTTTTGCGGTTGTAAGTTGTATTTGTAAATACATGCTTAAAATAAGAAAACACACGGAGATTATGTTTTTTTAGTAGTACAAGTACAATATTACGTTTGTTTTATTTTAGATTATTTTTTTATTTCAAACGTATAAAATTATATAGGTTATATGTCAATTTAGTTGACAGAATCTATTGGCATTTAAATTGATGAATTTGTTGCAGGCATTATACATGGTAGTATTTTACGATTACATAACTTAAAGGTAGATCAAGGTCACACGAATAACTACAAATATTACATAGCGGTAATTCCAGTACAAATATACATTGCAATTATTGCATAGAATTATTGCATCCAAAGAATTGTTGTTTCCTATAAATACACATACTTACTGGATGAAGTGACTAGAGTATTAGTCTGAGCTATAAATTATAAAATGACCAAGACTCCGGCCAGTGAACCGAGCCAACAGTTATTCGTCGCTCATTATTAATGCTGAATAATCATAATACCATCTTGTGCATAGGCAAATATGTGCAAACGAATCATAGTAGTACAATCAAGTTTTTAAAATGAATTTAACTCTTCTATCAAACTTAAAGCTCTCAAAATACGATATTCACGCGGCTCAAAATTTTCAAATTATCGAGTTAATTGGATTTAATTGGTTAGGATTAGTATTTGCATTATGCATAATATAATAGGTAGTAACTTATTTTCAAAACTAAGAACTGAAGGTAAACGCTTCCTGAAAAAACGATTAGCCACAATTTTCGAAAATATTGTTTATAGCACTTTGGAAAATATGTGAAATTATTTTTCAGGGCAAAACAAAATTGACATTTGTTGAAAGTAAGTATATTTCGCAGATAGAATCAATAATTCATCACATTGAAAACTACGCTATACTTTACTATCGGCCAACTGAATCATAATAATAATGATGAAGATGAAGCATGCCATTTCATTCTATATTTCAATCCGGTGAAACACTGACGAGGCACTTAAACTTTCAGAACGAAAGCTGATATTTTATATTGATTGGCATTCTTGTTTGTTAAAACTACATCTAGCAATCTGATGACCATGATGCTTCGGTACATCATAGTAACAAATATGAAAATATAATTATATTCTGTAACACTACACTGTACTGGTAATCTTGTTGCATTGTTGTTGAAAGCCAATATCTTCATCACATGTAAAACCCACAACCACTTTCAAGACGTTAAATGGCCCAATTACCATAGCATGTCATATCTTAATTATCTTCATTGTCCTGTCCAGACTGTCTTACTTCCTGAGATTCGTTTTCAATGCTGTCCATTTTGCTGTCGTTTTCGCCGGGTAAATTTGCGCCTTCCGCACTAATTGTGTCATGCAAATTTTCTGGCTGTGAATCATCTTCTTCATTCTGTGAATCGTCGACACCAGATTGTTCCTCGTCAAACCTTAGTAAGCTTTCAACACTTTTTGTTAAATCTTCTGTAGACGAAGCAGGCATTTCAATAACCGGCTCAGTTGAAGCTCTATCGTCGCCATCTTCATCTTGCGTGACGGGTTCTTCAATACTTTTGTTATTTTCTTTGTTTTCGTTATTTTCAGTTGCGTCAGTGGTACTTTCAGCAACACTATTTTCGGGCGATTTAACAGTAGAATCCATCTCTTCAATAAGAACAGTATTCTTGGGCAGTGTTTGTGCAGATGGTCTTACTTGTCGTGGAGGATTAAACTGACGACAGTGCACACATCTATACCCTACGATAACATAAATAAATTGAAAAATTAAAGCAAATTCCCGGTAATGATACATTTTTTCTTACAAAAAATATATACCTATATATGGGAAGTCTTCTGGGGTCGCCAAACCATTATGAGTGGCACAGTAACGACAAATTAACGCAAAACGATTTGCTGGGCCATCGCCGACAACATAATCCACTAATTTATCTAGCCATCCAGTTTTTCTTGTTCTATACTGTGGATTTGCAGGAGGAGGAGGCAGCATAAACCGAGGAGGTGGAGGACCCCTAAAGGTGAGACCTAATTATTGGAAAATAAAATATTTTTATTTTGTCAGGATTTTCGTCTTTTAATGATCTGCTGAAATAATCAACGAAAATGTGCCCAACCTTGACTTGGACCGGCAGTGATGGCAGGAAGTGTGTTTGGTCCAGGCATTATTGCAGGTCTAATAAAAGTGTTTGTCGGCTGTCGCAAAAATTGTCCCGGTCCGGATGGGCCATAAGGTCGAATAGCTCGAGGAGTAAAGCCACCCATATTGCCATATCCCCCTAGCGGAGTCGATGTTATTGGTGCATTAGTACGTCTTCTCAAACCAGAGTCTCTCGGTAATGGAGTAACACTAGCTGGTGACGCTCTTTGCTGTTCAGCAAGATACTTTGGAAGTAACTGGTTTGGAGCGTACTTTTCCAAGATTTCCTTGGCCACTTTAAAGGTTTCTTTATCCATGACCTCATCCAACAATCTTTGCTTCTCTTTCTTGAGTGATTCATATTTTTCCTTGTTTTTTACGATTTTTCTATTGAAATACCAGCCCAGCATTCGCTTTATTGTTATCAATCTAAACAATATATTCAGACAGAACACGAGATTAGTATGAAACTTGAAGAGTATAACAATCACAGGTGAGTATGTAGTACGTAGTGATAATGTTACACATACAAAATGGGAAACAGAATGAAAGGAATAATCCATCCTAGAGTTTGCTGCCAGGAAAGATCTCTTGGGCCAAAAAAATACGCTAATACCAAGAACACCAGATATAAAAAGACGCCTCCAATGACCAATCGACCAATGATCCTTTTTTGTTGCAACTCCGTGTCATATTGAAAACGAGACAACTTCCGAAGATCTGCCTCGATTTTTTCTAATGTATCCTTAATAGACGGCTTCGACTGCTGTAAAAATTAAACATTATGACAGAGTTACGTATAAGGTCATACGTACCAGTGCATAATGTCAGTAGTAAATAATTAGACATTATTTTGTTATATAATCAATAGGAATAAATAATAAGATATTTAAAGCTTACCAAGATTTTAAAAACCAAATCCAAACCATAGAAGAAAACCATAAAATATGTGAAAAAGCAATTAGTAAAAAACAAAGAGTTTGAAAAAATAAACGTTAATTATTTAACTGTATTAGTTTCGAGAGCTTTCAACAGATATAGTAAAAGATTGCATGCATTTAACATAAATATATTTTATGAAAATATTTACCCGAAATTTTGACAGAATAAACCCCATTTTTCTCTTCAAATTTCTAAAAAAATACTCTTAATTGTATTCCATGTCACTTCAAACGAATCGGGCTTCTCAATTAAGATAGGTCACCTGCATGTAAAGAAAATAAATTGTACAAATATAACTGAAATACAGCATCTTGATAAATTACGACGAACCCTTATAAAGATAAAGTTATTTCTAGTAAATTAATATAAAAAATATTGGAGTTTAGTCAATATATCCTGACTATAAATCTCAACAAAAATACAAATGATTATTAGCTCGCCAGAGGAGTTATTTCTGCTGTAAAATCGTTAAGAGTACGCTGTATTTTTACTGCATATGGAATGGATTTGTCAATAATAACTGTTAAAGTACACAAAATTGACACACAACGACGAACGACTCATAAACACCAACGCATACCGAGAATTACGTGCCTCGTAAAATCAAAGACGTTGAGAAGTCTTTATTTTTTTATACTCTGAATGAAACACAAACTCAGCATGTAAAACATGGCCAATCACAAGATGCAAACACACTAACAATGGATGGACTAAGAAGGTTATATAATGGGCTAAAATTAAAAGCTTGGATGTGATAGATAACAACGAATAAACAATGGTTAGATGGTTATTAGTTAACTGCTGACTGTTAACCCTAGACCCGTAATGTACTGGTACCGTGCACTACACGCTTTTCTTTTGTCTTGTAAAACCGTAATTGGAAAATGGAAACCAATAAAGTTAACCTATTTACTCTATTAGTTAATTACTGTCTGTGTTTGTCGTAAGGTATAAGATTTGTTGGAGTGACTCAAGCCAAGTCGAGAGACGTTTGATTGATAAGAGAATGAGAATACTGCACTGCATACTACATATACAAGTTCAAAAACGTGTGTACATAATGTTACATTACTTATAAGTAGAGTAAATTGTTAAATCTTCTTCTTATGTCCTGTCTTTACTCTTGACTGTATAAACAATACAAAAAACGGTTACACATTAAAGGCATGCCTAAAAATTACAACGATTGATCCTACTGTAAGAGAGGGCCACTGAAAACGTTACAGTGTGTGACGTTTTGCAAAAATGTCTTGTCTTTTTCTCAAAACGAGATTATGCAGTTACCAGTCGCCAGTCACCAAGGCCGGCCAATCAGAACGTGTCAATTTCAAACATGATAGGTAGCAGAACAATGAAACTAATTCTGCTATTAAATTTAAATTTAATCTTGCAGTAAACAGTGGGTTTGAATAAATTATATTCAAATGTATCTAGTGGTCAAGTTACAACAATCCAGTAGAACCCCCTTACTTTTTGTGTAAGGGGTAAAATGATAAATTTCTTTTTAGAAGCTTTTAATTAGACAGACAAGCCATTTGTATTTTGATGATGTAACTTTTTATGGGCAATCTAACACTACATCGACAATTATTTGTTAAAAACAAATTGACCTTAGCTACGACCATGACCTATGCATGCATGACAAATATAATACCTTCAACTTGTAAAACTGCCGGCTACTCTAGGTATACGTTAGGTACAGGTAAAAAATTACGTCCCTTCCTGGGTAAAGCCAAGAAAAAAGAATATTTTGATGGAATTATTCTGATTCACACCTACGACAAACAAATTATCTCCTTGTTTGCTGTTATCTACTGCTTTCAACGAAACAAATAACTAAATATTTTTTAAAAATTCTCTACCACCAAATGAAAACAAAACGAAAGAATGTATTGCTCTGGCTTTTGCTTTTACCACCACCGTTATGGCTTGGATATCTAATTCATACACACTCCGTTTCTATACCCGGTCCGCGGTCTTTCCCTATTTGTATTCTTAGGACTTTTATATCAAATCAAAAAGTACAGATTTTACAGAAGAGTTTTTTTTGCACATACTGTTCACGAAACTAGAAAACCACGTTTGACATATTATTATTTAAACTTTACTCAGCAGTCACTGTTAAATTTAAGACATAAAGACGGGATGGTCCGTGGTTTTACATTTGCTATTTTTCGTCATTAAACTTTCCATAATATAATGATAAACTCCAAGCGTCAAGAGTACTTACGACGGGTTATAAACGTAGGTAAGGTAGCAATAAAGTAGTCCGTAATGCTGAAGTGCTATAAAAAAACTTTGTAATCTAATGATAATGACTTTTTAGCGAAGTATGTTCGCATAAAAACTGTGTTATTAGTAACAAAATTAGAAACTTTAAAACTGTAATGCAATGTGCAAGGTGATCGATCTCTATCATAAACAATTGTGGTGAGTTGTGATATTTTATTTAGGTAAAGAACTCTATTGACACACTCATGAAGTGTATACCGATACGAGTATTAAAGTATTATATTTTGACCAAAAATGCATCTATACATGTGCATCTTTTGAAATCTAAACTGTTACATAACTCTGTTTCATATAATCTAGGAATATATTGTATGATTAAATATTCTTTCAGCAAAAAAATATACATGCACATATCATCATATAGTGTCCCTATAACTGTTTCGTATTCTACCCACGAAGAGTACTTACACTTTACGCAAAATAGCACTAGACGACAAGACGGTTTCTTTAATACATGATGATATAGTAAAATAGTAACCCAAACCAAATCTAACCAATTTCTTGCATCAGTCAGTATAAACCAAAACTAAACCCAACTTGCAGAAAAATAAATGCATAAAATGTAACGCAACGATGCAAACGCGAAGGGAAGGATGATACCGTCAACCGTATCTGCGTTATTCAATACATTGAACTAGCATGGTGTGTACTATGTACTACGTACACTGTTGAACAACTGCCAAATAATTCGCCTGTTTTTACTTTCTTGTGATTAGCAAGATTAAAGAAGTAATATAGCACTGCTTGCTATATAAGAGGATTTAAGAGTTTAGTCAAACTACTACAGAAACCATATTCCATATACTAAATCGTAGTACACTTTTGAGCTAATAGCAATTCATGTCATGTCTCATATTAAACATTTTTTACACATTTACTCTACTCACTCGAATCTCTTTCCTTTAGTTGAGTTTGCTGCAGAAATGTTCTGTCTGATCACAAATTAAAATGCAAAATCCATTTTGTGCAATCTGTTAAACATTTTTTTACGATTTCTTTTGCGTACATATAACGCATGCGGCGAACGACACGGCACATTGAACCAATATTTTAAGTTTAATTTGAAATACAATTTTAATACATCATGTAAGTTTAGAGAAGACTCAACACCCTTTACTAGCTACAATATGATGATAAGTTAAACATTTGAAAAAAACGCAATTCTTTTGCAACGCAACGATGAACATGGTATTCATTTAAAGTGTCAAAAATAGTAAACTCATTAATATACATAGATACTCGTTTCAGGTTTAGGGCTGGTCAATTCCGCTACTCTGCAAACTAAAACACTATACAGCCAAACATCATATAATTTGCTACTTATTGCAACTTCAAAGATCAATCAACTTGAAATTAAAGATAAATTAATCATAATGCTGACATTGACATCTTGATTGTTACACATACCATCAACAGAAGAGTATATGGAAATTCCACACTTTTCTACAATATGAAAGAACAAGAACACGCCACGACCATTTACCCCACCCAAACTCTGTTGAAGATGTGTCGTGTGTGCACTGTGCACCGACAGCTGAAGAAATTTCCCTATTTAATTGTCGCTGCTTAAATTCTGTCAACTGTCACCATAAAATAATTGTTAACTGTTAACATTGAAAATTCTAATTTAACTTTTCCACGCAAACATCTGCTTCACAAACTTAATTAGGCGGAACAGACCAGGACCAGATGTAGGCACCTCTGACAACTTTACTGTCAGTAAGTTACTGGATTTAATGATACCGGATTACTCTTTTCACATTCAATAAATATAATGGCAGCAATGTCATTGCGGCACGCGTCAGCTGTTTAACATCTGCTTTCCAAGAAGAACCTAACAACTCAACTCAAACCTTTTAGAGTACTACTATGAGTACACACACGTCACGTAATAATAACATACGTATACCAAGATAAATATCGGTAACTCATCACAGCTGACAAATCCGATAAACACGGCAAAATCCGATAATTTTTGCATTTAAAAATTATTTTAAAATATGAAAAATTAAATTCAAGGTTTAAGTTTTTATTAGCTTTCCTTTTCCTACCATCCTACCAGTAGACAAGTAACAAAATTACCCAAACTATTGACACATATTTGATAAATATAAACCAATAATTGCGCTATAATACACTGATTAAAAATTGATATGTAAATAAAACTAAATGGAGAATAATACTATGACTCAAGATAAACATGATGATGATCAAGTAAATGGGCGCCTATTTGGATCTTTTTCACAACAATGCAATAATGTTATAAACTCATTAAACTAAACATTATGTCATGTTGAATCAAAACTTGGTTACTAGTTCCAGTGTTCTGTTCACGTTCCATAAATGCCATTACCTACCATCTCTATAAATGCTCAATTATTGTATAAAACCTAATCTTCTCATGGTTGGTTTTATTATATGATTTGTAAATATGCTCGCAAAAATTAAGATTAAACTTTTTACTGCTAAAAGCTTATTACATAGACTCAGTTCTTCTGATTGCTGAAGGTGTCCACAAAAGGAAGTGGAAACATATATATAGGTAGTATGAAGATTTTACCGGTCAATTTGTGAAATGTTGTCTCGATCGAGTAAAAATACTTATCATGACGATGAAGATTAGGTGCACTACTGTTACTTTTAGCTCTTACTTTTAAACTGACTGACATAATTTTGATAGACAGCAAAACAGTCACCTGCCTTTCTTTCAATAAACAATGAGACTCGCAATCAAAATTGTACTTACACATGAAACTGTTGACAGTAATCTTTCACGTTACACTCCACGTGTCGGCACGTGTTAATTTTACACTAGTTAGACTGGACATCGGAAAATTGGCCCGCTTTCTACGCGATCCTGATCAATCTTCCGTTCTCCACTAAACTGTTATCGGTTTATTCAGTCATTTTTCTTTCAATGTAATGAGCAGGACCTGCTCAGCAGGTATAGGTATACACGATACAATTACTGTCAGTTTTGATTGAATCGCTGACGCTATTTCATTCTACAAAATTGATGACAAATGTATTGTAAGTTTATCACTCCCATTCCACAATAACGAAAAATAGTTTTATATCCACACAAACACAACCAATCAACCAAAATAAACGTTACACGACGCTACAATAAATTACATACTGTCAACTGTTATAAATTATCTTCCGTTCTCCACTAAACTGTTATCGGTTTATTCAGTCATTTTTCTTTCAATGTAATGAGCAGGACCTGCTCAGCAGGTATAGGTATACACGATACAAAACAATTACTGTCAGTTTTGATTGAATCGCTGACGCTATTTCATTCTACAAATTGATGACATATGTATTGTAAGTTTATCATTCCCATTCCACAAGAACGAAAAATAGTGTTATATCCACACAAACACAACCAATCAACCAAAATAAACGTTACACGACGCTACAATAAATTACATACTGTCAACTGTTATAAATTTTCGCGGACACATTTTCACATTTCAAAATTACGTACAAAACATAGCATTATAGCAAGAGTAGTTTTACGAAAAATGGATGAGAACAAAATTGAGATTTATCTTTGAATGTTGATCAAATGATTAATTATATTCTCTAATTTAATTTGAAGAACAGTAGACAACAACACTGTAACGTTAACTGATTATACACGCTTGAAAGCATGTAACGTCCAAATTACCAAAATTTCAAATAACCGACGTCCTAACGAGTCGGATTGATTGTCAGCGTTGCGTATAATACGACATTGTTGCAGCAATAGAGATAGCAAATGGTGGTATTTACTTTTTTATTTAGTTATTCCACTTTGCCTTGAATTCCAAATCTCTAACATTTTTCACTGCTGAAAAACTGCTATTTTTATGAGGATCGGTTATCTCAATACCACGTATCTCAGGAAGTTAGTAAAGTTTTTTATTACATATTTAACGGTCAAAGAAATGAAGTGATAAAAGTGGCAACGGTAAGACAAGCGTAGACAAACAAGACAACATAAAAAGACACAGGTGTTATTATTGTGAAAAATAAGTTGTCTTTCACATTCACATATGTATTTCGCATTTCATGACTCGCAGCAAGCAACACTCGAGTCGAGTATATGAAGTTCATATTATGAACATGAACAATAAGTCATCATAGTAAAACGAGCCTTTTATCTCAACGTGAAAAATGGTACTTTTATACCTAAGGATAGGATGGATTGCTTATAATTATAAATATGTGCTTTTTTTACTAGCGGACCGCTAGTAGTAGCGGTGTAATGTGTAATAGAATAGTCAAGTCGTTCAAGTCGTTGTACCACCATGCATTATGCATACAATTCTTACAATTTGTAAATATTGAGCTCGTCCATTCCCGCTTTAATGGTGTTTTACAACAGCAAACTTTCGATTCCGTATTCTACTAAACAATTAACACTAAAGAAGATGCAGGGAAACGACATATAATACCTTTTGAAAGGAACGGTCATACAGTCATACTGCACTGCTGCTAGAAATGCTGCTTTCATTAAATCTCATGTGTGCGTGCGCGACTTCAAATGTGTCGACAAATCGAAATCGCAAAATATTTTATTTTATCTTCATCTGACAAACATTACAAACTTTCTGAAGTACAAATTAAAATCATTATGCAGTTTTAGAATTGCAAAAAGAGAGAATTCAACAATGCAAATGCAGTGAATTCTAGTTCTATAACTGGAACATACAAAAAATATCAATTATACGTCTTAGTACGATAATGAAACTAGGATAGCGGTAGGCGGTAGGATAAAGACTAATGCTAACAGGATAAGGACACGATAACAATATATAAACCTTTAACATAAATAATTTTCTCATCAAATACTAATCAATAGCAATTAAAAATTTACTTCAAATGTGGGGGCACTTCTGCCAACTTCTTTTACACAAAATAAAATATTTCCACCAAAAAGTCGCTGCATTAATGCCCTGGACTTGTCCCCTATACAAACGATTTTAACGGTGTCCGATTTGTTTTGAAGTTTATTCTGTACAAAAGACAATGGAACTTATTACATTAATGATGATACGCTCATTCATTATCATATTAGTAGGAATTTAAAATGAAATTTTATAACCACATGTATGATGGTTTACTTATTATTAATCAATTATTATACATAACACTGTAGATTATATATTTGTCAATCATTTAAGTTAACCCGAATAAGCCTTGCAACGGATGAGTGAACCGCGCCACAAAGACCACGATCAGACGTAACCGCTACAACCAGCTTGTGTTTTGCTTCTTCTGGAGTAGTCACTTCAGCCTTTTCAAAAAATGCTTGAGATGCTTCGCCAAATGGTCTGGCCAACTTTAATTCACGCTCCGCCCTGGCAAACTTTGCTGCAGACACCATCTTCATGGACTGTGTAATCTTTTGAATGTTTCGGACGGACTTGAGACGCATGGAAATGGCTTTTAAGGTGGCCATTCCCCTTACTTGTCGATTCCATGTCGTCAACGAAGATTCCAAAACGGGCAAGCTCCGATAAGTAAGCATTTTAAATTTGTTTTCAAGCAATTTAGAGTTCAAGTTTTCTAAGCAAAAACCGCAAAGATAGTAACGTTGTAATGATTGATCACTCAAACTCTTTTGGTACTAGATTCATTCGAATTTTAAAACGCTGCGCTGTCATCACTAGAAACTGGTCGTACGAATAAGCTTCCACTTTAATAACTAAACTCGACCGAATGACTGTCGTCGTGTGTGGTGAGCGAGACAACGCAACGATATGATAGCTCTATTGACGTATTAGAAAAAGTAAGTAGCGTTTGAAGTATCCAATGAAACATTTTTTGCGGATAAATTAAAATCCTTTGGATTTATGGTTTCAACCTTGGATCCTTGGATGAAATATGCTTTAAATGGATGTGAGAACCCTTTGTAGCTTTTTATATATTTTGTGACTAAATTTCATGGTAACTTTCAGGTTACAATACTCAGTTGTTTTGGAAAAAATCGAAAAAATGGATTTTTTGAATTACATTTCCATGGAAACCTTAAACCTTATGGAATGATCCATTGGTCACGTATGACGTATTGGTCATCATGTGTTGCAAGGATGGATGGGATGTGACATGATGGTAATCACAATTTTACTTACAACTCTCTGCAATTTTAACGTTAGGAATTTTCAAAAATTGAGGTTGAGAAAATGCTAAAAGTGGCCATTTAATTTGTATATAGTAAACATGACTACGTGTAACAAACAAATGAAATACTATAAAAGTGTAAAAAGATTACTTTGTAAGTCCACTTGTAACAAATTTTTATTTTTTATTTTACGACGTCTACCCCATGTGTTGTGTTGTGAATCACAACTTGTGATTTGTTTTTTTGTGAATACATATTTTTTAGTCGTGGATTTGATTTATCGTGCATGAACAATGACGACGATATTTTGATGCATTTTATTGTAAAAACTCAGTTTTTCGCAAATTCATGTTTAAATGTTAGTTTTTGTTAGTGTCGCTGAAAATTTTAGCCAAGACAAGACATGAAAGAGTAAAAGTAAAACCATCCATATCATCCATGGAATAAATTGAAATAAGAGAATTTGGAACAACATTGTTGCTTGCTCCAACCAACGCATCAACAGCAGTAGCAGTGCAGTAGTGGAAATATGATAGGGAAAAGCAATGCAATAATGGACTCGGACTCGACTTGATGCGAGTTGGAAATGACAGAAAATCGCTATCTTAGCTGCAGCCGCAGCCTGCAGACAGATTTAACTCAACCATCATCGCACTCGATCTCTCAAGCAGTTTCACATGCAAGTAAACATTCCCTAAATAAAACAGGAAAAAAAGCAGCCCTAACATAACTAAGCCAGGATGGCCGAGTTGGTTAAGGCGTCGGACTTAAGTTCCGATTCGGGATTCCGAGCGTGGGTTCAAATCCCACTCCTGGCAAATATGTTTTTTGCTTTTTGGTATCTATAGTAACTTTAGTTCACAGTCACTATTATATTGAGCAGTAATATTTTAATTTCTGAATACTATTTACATGTGCTTAAAAATTATATATTTTTATGTGATGATAAGATGTCTGTCTGATGCACCTATGCAATATCCAATCACTCTTCGCCTTTGTTTCGTCTTTCAAACATCATTGCGTGTAGGTAAGTAGCGGGTTACCAATTACTACCAACCACCACAACAGAAACAGAGGATGTGAAGTTCACATTGTGTTGTGAACTAACTGTCAACTTTCTAGCGATATTTAGAGTAAATTCCACAAAATGTGTAAGGCTTGTTTAATCAATCAATACTGTTATTTATTATTGTTTAAAAGGTTCAAATTATTCAAATGAATAATGGATCTGGAATATTTACAAGCAGTGAGAAACATTTTTAAAGTTTTGTACACAGAAACAGAAACTACATCCTTACTTTTTATCATTAATCTAATCACTCACTACTCTCTGGTTGGTTTTTCTCATCGTGTAGCTATGTATTTAGGTTCAGATTTATTATTAAATCATTAATATCACTATAAAATATTTTATTTTACAGACATTACCTGTTTGAAAAGCATGCAAATGTACACAAGTGTTTTCGTCTTAAAACAAAAAATTCTTTGAAGCCGTCATCATGCCCCTTACGTACAAAAGTTTGAAAACTACAGTATTAATAGTTGGGTAGGGTCATTCGTTATTTTTTTTAATTAAGTCAATTGTTACGAATACCAAGGGCCTGCTCCAATTCCGCACGCTTCTGCTGAAGCTTGGAATAAAAGTAGCGACACACTGCTTCTTGGGTCCAAGGCTGCCAGTAAAATTCAGCACGCCTTTCCTCCTCAGGATTTCCAACGACATCCGTCATTGTCTAATCATCATCAAAATATTTGTCATTATACCAGGAAAATTTACAGCGAATTATAAATTATAATGCAGAAACACGTGGTTCTAAAGTAAAATGAAAATACCTTCAAATCTCTTGTTTGAGACTGAAGCCAACGTGTAATAAACTGCTGTGGATCCTTTGCAAAACTCAAGAAAAACTCCCTGTTAGTTTTTAACTGGTTTATGGTCTCAACTGTCTCGTGAATTTTTGAATCCAGACTCTACAGAATAATTAGTAAAAAACGCAAGCTACATTATCTGAATTTTGAATTATTCACTTGAACACTAGAAGATATTACCTGAATTTCTTGCTGACTAGACGTAGAGAGCAAAAAATTATTCATTTGCGTTTTCAAAGTATCATCAACTTCTACTTCAATGTCATAACAAGCAGTTTTCTTTTGCTCAGCGCCTTCCACACTAACAAAAGAAATGAAAACATGAATAAAAAGATTATTTAATGTGCAAGATTTTTAAAAGCCGATGCCATTTGTTTCACGGTAGCCGGTAGTGGTAGGACATGGAAAATGAGAACTAACCTTATAATATGATTTATGACAATGGGATCCGGTGGGTGTAACAAAGGATTCAGCCGTTGTGGGATTTCGGCAAACTTCATTCTCTGGCAGTTAAAAATTTGCTCCAAATATTTGTCACAGTTAATGAATTCTCTCTCATGCGCATCCTGAAGCCGATGTGTTTTTATGTACTGCCATAGTGCAGCTATAATAACTGGTCGAGTTTGTGTGTGAACTCCCAATAATCTTGCAAGTCTAGGATCTAATTTATATTGAAGAGGTTGGTAGTCCAGTAAAAGAAGAATAGTACAGCGAACGTTCTTATCCCCGGGTCTTTTGACCTACAATTTTTACCCATTAAACAAGTTAAATCACTTAGCTCAAAATGGAAGGTTTCCTTCCGTGCAAGACCACAATACTGGTTTTACTTTTCTGGTTGGTTTTTGTATGGGAACAATTTAGCATATGTGGAGGTAGTTACCTGAAATCCATCTGTTTCCTGCGTTGTTGGTGTACGGTGCCACTCAACTAAGTGATTATCTGGTCCATAGAGATCCTTATCAAGTTCAATAACCAAACTTTTGAAAAACGACGAAAATTTCCGCTTTACCTGTAAAAAATTAATTAGATTTAAAATTCTGTATAAAACAGACAGACTGCTACAAAATTGCTGGACAGAAGTTTGTGTTGATCACAAAAAACACTGTTATCACTCCAACACGAAAGTCTAAATCAAGTTATATGGATATAAGCCAACCTACCTTATTTGGTTCATTTTTGGAGTCATCAAGCAACCTTCCCTCTACCCTTAATTCCCAACTGGCAACAGTCCCTTCTTCGGTTTCTGTGGGCTCTTTGGGAGGATAAAAAGTGTTAGAAATGAAAATTCTCAGTTTTCGTTTTTGCTTCATTGGCCGTTTAAGAGCTTCTTGAATGTCTAAACGCTTTCGCATTATTGTGGCATCCAGTTTTCTTTCAAATGCAAGTAAATCCATGTACGCTTGAGATTCGGGCACAAGATCTCGAACTTTTTGCGGTAAAATTTTTTCTGCTTGCTTCTTTTTCTTTTTAGCAGGATGTTCACTGCAAGGTGAAAAAGACGAAAATGACTTTGTTGTAATTTATTTCTTGATATGAACTACAGATGGTACACCGATATGTTGGCACAAATAAGTCTCATTACGAAAGCCGCGCGCACGCAATGCTCGATGTTCATTGGCTGCATAGCTTGGGCAGCCAATCAGCATCGAGCATTGCGTGCGCGCGGCTTTCGTAATGAGACTTATTTGTGCCAACATATCGGTGTACCATCTGTA
>JAHZNB010006671.1:0-39408 GCA_027744295.1 Callyntrura guangdongensis
GCGCCCAGTAACACGAATATAGCTAATGTAAATGTAATTTATATTATATCGTGTCACTAGGTATGTTTCAGCACACTCAAGTGGAAACTATAACCCGGTCCGGCATTATTCAGCATTATGACGAATAGCACGTCAATGGAGTTGTGTAACGTGCTACACAATATTACCATAAGTATCACGCCTGGGTCGTAAAATTTGCAATTTTTCTTTGCTGGCGGTGGTAATCGCTCAAAAAATGAGACAACATAGAAAGATGCTACATGGAAAAATGACTTTCAAGACGGTACTATAATATACGTGCTGTTGTTCTACTTCTTCTCACATTACCCTGCATTTTTACATTCTCGACAGAGAGCCTAAGCGGAAAAGAGTGTAACCGGTAGGGACTTTAGATGCAGTATAGACAAGACATGAACCATTTATACCAATGTAACAATAAATATACATTACGAAGCATTGCCGACAACCAGTGAAAATGGATGGAGTCATGCAAGATAGCATGGAAAGACGGGAAAGATGTTATTATATCCGTTTTGTTTTGTTTAAAATGATCATTTTCTCCCAAACACGACACTATACGTACCAAAGTACATTTTTATGGTGTGTACCGTTGTAAGAGAAGAACTTGGAGTAAAAATAAAGACAGATGCACACGCTCAGTCAGAAGCATGAATGCAGACATGTGTGTGTGTGTGTGTATGTGTAGACATATATAGAGCGTGTAGTCTACGTTCATTTCTTGTCGACCATGCAACCCCTTTTTTCCTTTTGTAATTTATGAGCTTTTGCTCCCGCCTGCTTTCAGTAATGAGTTCCAGCTCCTTTTGTTCCGCTTTACAGGGGAAAAGCCCATAGAATCATGTCGTCTCTCTTTTGCAAAAAAATGTTGCACTCTGACTGCTGCTGCTGCTATGTACTCCTGGCATATTAGCAAGACTTTCCCTTCACCATAGTGAAAGTAATATTCTTCGTATTTTTGGCATAAATCTCCACAAAAAACAACCAGAATATTAACGGGAATGTTAAAGACTTGTCGTCATCGAACGTTTTCGTGGGAAAGCTACAAATCCTGTATTTTAACACAAGAAATAGGTAGAAACACGCTACTTGTACTAAGGAAAGTTCACTAGTTTAAAATTTAAAATTATTAGTATATTAATAATAAGCAATATACCTTTTACAGACGGTATGCTGTTCCATTACACTAAAAACAAAGTACTTTTGGTTCAATCATTCGTGTCCTTTGCCCTTTTGCGCGGAAAGCTCGTGATTAGTAAGTGTCTCGTCAAGTCGTCAGAAATAATGAGCTACAGTCACGTTATGGCTCTGAGAGTTTTGCTGCGGGACTTTAACAAGACTTTTGGTTGCTTCCCAGTTGTAAGCTAACTTAACCCACTTATTTATTATATGTAACTGATTTTCTGTGTAGAAATGTGGCAGAGATTTTCTAGGGAGATTTATTACAGGGGTAACTGATTAGAATGAAGGATGTACACGAATATTTATATCGTTTGCTTGAAGTAATTGTAAGAAAAAGTTTCGTTTTATATTATAAACTACAGAGCGAAAGAGAGAGAGAGAGATTCCGTGTCATTATTTTGTCGACATAAATGAATTTTTCCGTTTCTAAACAGTTTTAATCATAAAATCCTATTAAAGGTAATACCCCAAAACACAATAAATTTCTCAGAATCCAAATCTCGTAAATAAGCTGTGTAATTTAGTTCTATGTTTACTGACGCTGTATCTATTCACTTAAATAGCTCGTACCGTTTGTCCTTTATGCTGTATTCACATAACGCAAGTATTTTTCTTATGAATATTTTCCGACGTCTTTTGAAAACTTTTGATAGCAAATATGACTGGGATAATGATCGGATTAAAAGCGACCATAAAAGACACCACCAATTATTATTAGTACTGGATCCACCACTACCTAACCTGCTTCTGTAACGAAACCGGTTTGAACTGGTCGAGCTTCCAGCGCAAAGAAAGAATTCAAAGATACCTGACTGCTCAGATTTTTTCTCTTATTGCCTCTGATACTACACCTCATCATCAAAGGAAAATTCCTTGGAGGCTAATCATATTTTGTGTGTATTCCACAGAAAAAGGGACTTGCCAGTACAGTATAATGTAGTAGACTTTTCTGCACAGAACTTTCATTGTTTCTGCTTTCCCAGAAAAAGACTGGTTGGTTGGGAGAAATGATGATCGCATGATCTTTTACAAGATAAACTTCAAGATGGAATTCTATATAATATTTATTTCGCCATTTTAGCCGTGATAGAGAAAATGGAGAGACAGAGTTTTGGTAATATTCTCCAATTTTCCTTGCGGGGAAAAATTGTAATGCTGGGTGGATGAAGTTGGGTGTATTCTTAAACTCCGTACTTGGTGAGATTGCATTTTACTATCTTTTTGAGTTGCTATCCTTTTTTTGCTTACAGAGACTTTCTCTACTGCTTTTTGTTTGGACCTCGGAGTAATTTGTATTGTGAAACATAAACATCTCACGAGGTGCTCTCCGAGATTATAAAAGATAACGCGACTAGAATACAAATGTTGTTTAATCTCTTAGATTTACGGCTGTACACAAAGTTCCGTGGTTGCTGTGTAGAACTCGTTGTTGCTTTACCTCTATTTTCTTTATCTAAAACACAACACTGGATTGCCAAAAAAATAAGACTTGAAGTTTAAGGTATACCTACTAGGTAAGCAGTAGACGTGTGTAAAGATATTTTTTAAAAATACAATTTCAACTAATGTTTTCATGAGAAAAAAGTTCATGATTTTATTTTAGAGGAAGGCATGGGCTGTATTTGCTGGTAAAAACATTTCTTGAAGAAACCCTCGGAAATGTCACATAGTAACTCCCTGCTAAAACTACTGATTATTCATTAGTCATCTTTTTGCGTATAACAGCAAGTAATGTTACCAAGAGCAATTGGTTTTGACCTGCTCTGACGACACCAGCACCACCACAGATTAATCCCAGTTATCTGACTACTGAAGCGTTTCACGTTTCATGTCTAAACGGGATTAAATTTTTTAGGCTTATAGAATTTTTCATTCCTCCAATTGCTTCGCATAATCCGAAATATTAATTTAAATTAAATTGCCAAATACTTTTGGGGTAAAAATAATATGAAAATTGTTTAATATCTAGATCACTATACAAAAGAGAAAACTAAACAAGTGTCTTTTAGAAAGCAATCTACACTGTATATCATATAAATTGAATGCAATATGTATTTTACTTCCACCTAGTGACCAGTTTCCCCCTGTGTCGCTTTACACCAATTTGGATACATCATTACAAAAAATTATGTAACGAACATTTTAGGCATTTTTGGGATAGCATTTCTTAACAAACCTCTTAGCAAAAAAGAGGTTCATAGTTGAACCTAATCATAAAGTGTAAATTATTGAGAAACTCCGGCGGCTTCCTGTTAAATATGGTGAAATGAATCCTGTCGTCCAACCATAAAAATGGGCAACGTCACTTGTGGAAATCGTTTTTTGGTAAAACGTGCCGACAAACACGAATGTAATAAACGTAACACATGTGATACTGACATATAAACATGTACAACGAGTCTCTGTGTGCCCAACTACAAAGACTTTTACTTTATTGTCCCTAACCGACCAAACCAGACAGAGGAGAGAGAGAGAGAAAGGAAGACCAGCAGAAGCAGCCGCACCAGCAGAAGATTAAGCATCTACAAAGATATTTGGAAACTTTTATGCATTTATCGTCCAAACTAGTGTATCTTCATAAAATTGTGTTTAACTATACCACACCACCACTGACAAACACATGCCGACCTATAGTATCAAACCTGACGGCAATGTTTCACCAAAAACGGTATTTATTTAAAACAAGTACAGTTGCACTTTATCTTGGTCACTCTTCTGGACACACTCAACCTCAACGAGGGAAACATTTATCCGGATTTATAGGTCCAAAGCTTCTCATATGGATCAAATGTCCTTTACAACTACCAACACCGCCACTGCCATTACCACTACATATCGGACTACCTAACCAGAGAAACAACCAGAAATGGCGGAAAGGCAGAGAGTTACAGCTATTTGCAACATGCCTATCTAATAAAACCATCAAACAGCTTGAAGAGAGAGAGATATGGAGAGTGTGAGAGAAATGAAAAATGCATATAGGTATACAGAGTACATTTTTATCAACTTAAATACCCTTCACACGAGCAGCAGTAAAAATACTAAGAATACAACATCATCATCACCACCGCTACCACCACCAGGCAGACAAAACTCATGTCATGATGGCTTTCACCTAATACGCACGTAAGTTGGATGGATGAATATGATCATCATCATGCTTCGGGGATAATAGCTAAAACAGCTCAGCACACAAACTTTTGTTACTCTTTCCCCACCAACATCCATCTCTTTTATATTCGTATAGTAGTACACAAGTAGCAGCAAGCAGTGTGCGGGATGTGCTGTTTGCCTGCACTCTTTAGTTCTAGCTGTGATGGTGATAGTGATGAGGTATAATGTGGATTTAGCACTTTACAGCATTTCTTCCTCTCTTCCCTCTTTATATTTGTTTGTTATACTATCCTCTCCACTGTACCGTATTCTATGGAATGTGTGTCGCATTATGTGCATATTTATGTTTGTGTGAATTTCGAACAGCATACAAATAATAGAGTGACAACGGGAAATGCACTGGCAGAACAAGAGGAGACATCCCATCACTTCCATTTCCATGTCGAAGTAGCAGCAAAAGTGTAAGGCTGCCATGTGGCCGCTTACAGAGAGTAGACGTCATCATCATCAACAACTTGATGCGGATAACAAGCCCACTGGTGTATATAATATGGATAGTCGCTCATGGCACGGCTCATAAGTTAAACAACCATGAAAACAGGAAAAAGACCGCAAGCAGTACACCAAACAGTAGCACTAGTAGTAGTAGTACCCTCATCATCATCGTTACGCGTACATACATTCCAAGCACAATGCAAAATGCAATGCTCTGTCCGCCGACCCTCTACCATCATGATATGGAAGAAAGAAACTGGCAATGTGAAATTGGGTGTAGGCATGCGGAAATATAAACAGAATGTATATGTGTGAGTACCACCATACCAATCCTCCCAACTTTTAAAAGATTTAACCAAGTATGGCGTGCTGTAATGGTTGCTGTATGGAATATTTATTTACTTCCAAAAACCGGTAGTAAGCACAAACAAAATAAAACAGTGTTTCTCGGAAACTATAACGGTACCTTAGACGCGGTTAGAGTTAGATGTACGTAAAACTTGTTTTATTTACCGTTCGGTTTTATTTAGTTTACGAGGCTGTAATTTGCAAAAGGTACGGGTATCGTGGTGTAAACTGTCATAAAACATAATCGTCTCTATAAACCAACATAATATTGCGTCTCTGGAAAGTAGCAAATAGTACCATGAAATTGCTGTCGTTGATGACTCGATTCTCATGATACTTTTATTTCCCAAGTTTACCTGCAGACCTATCACAAGGAAATATTTTGAGCGTTTAATTAATCTCTAAGTTTCCGCTTAATTTCTTCTTCTGAGTTTAAGCTGGTGCAGAAATTATTTGCTGGCATACTTAATGCTTAAAATATGGTCAAATAGTTTTAGTGTAGTAAGTAGCTAGACAGACAGACATGAAACTGATGTCCCTAATGACAAATCTACCAATTAAGAATCATGACGATAATAAACACCAAAAGTACGTGGATTCCAATTAAGGCGCTGGAAGAAATGGATGCTCGTATGCAAGTCAATGGTATATGACAATAACAATCGTATAAATTTTGTCTCCTTTGGGAAGAAAATGATAATATGCCTCTTCTCCCTACCTACTTGCAACATGCCCACTCTGCACTGCAACATTAAGGAAAATGATGATGATGCTATGCTTGGGTTGCGTAAAGGGTTAATTTAATGTGTAGTGGGAATAGTACTCCCTGTGAAATTTCACGGCATGACTTTCTCCGCAAGACAACTGCTGTGCGCAAATGAATCGACATCATTTAGCAATATTATGTTCTGCTCTGTAGCTCACCAATTACTTCCACACAATCATGGCTATAATAATAATAATAAAGCTGACATGAATACTGGGGACCATCATTATCATCATCATCATCTTTCTCGTCGTCGACATTTCTCTTCCCCAAAAATCCGGATATGAGCACTATTTTATACGTCTCTCTCTCTCTCTCTGACTGCTGCTGTTGTGCATTTAGTATGTAACGATAGTGATGATGATGATGATAATAATAATACCAACTGCGAGAGCAGTGAACACGGCAGTCTAGGTACACATTTTGTAACTCGTTTACATTTGTGTGGTTTCCTGTATGCAACGTAACTTGCAAGCCAGCACACACACTCTCACAACTCGCATCCTCATCCGCTTACTCCTTTGGCGGCGCGCAGTTGGGACTGGTGAGAGAAGAGTAAAAGGAAAAGAGCGCGATGAGTGGAAGAAGGATGTCATATATTTAAGTAGGATAAGAAGCATGAAGTCTATGTGTTGCTCTGCTTAGGAATTAGGCTATCACGAGCCACCTGGTCTGGCAGAGACTGATATTCGCGCATTAAATATTCATACAGGGTAACTCATGACTTTGCTCACCTCCTCTTTTCCCATCAATTCCAACCAACCCTGTCTCTTAGCGTTTGTCATCTCTTGATGCATAATATGAAGAACTCGGGAGAAAGTTTTATGATACTCGTGGTGTGCTCGCTGAAAGTGAGCATACAAGCTGGCACGAGAGAGAGAGAGCAAGCGGGAAAAAAAGCGAAGATATGTACATATTTATGCAGCGCGTTTTTCACTTACATTTACAAAAGCACACGTACCAGCAACAAAACGAGGAACAAAGTGTGTACTCGCTGGTTTTTTACAATTCTAGAGAGAATCCTTACAGCGGGTTGAAAAATAAAGAGGGAAACCACGCAGAAAGAATTCACACTCACTCATACGCACACACAAAGTGCTCAAATCTTTTATACTTTCACCGCACACCCAAACACATTAAACAGACATCATCCCGTCATCCCTCGCTCGTCGTTTTGCTTGCCTAGCCTGTCTCATCGTCATCTCCATCTCTCATCCATTTAGTGATCATTGCCGTCATCCTCGTTGTCGTAGCATGAAGACCCACCACCGGGTGTCTGGATAAATTTTGATGGATACCCTATCGAAAAGCCAGGCAAGTAGACAAAAAGTTGAGAGAGAGAAATGTGAACAAGTTTTTGGGGTCACCACATTACCTCTACAAAGATGTGTATAGGTGAATACCTATCTATACACATGCATACTTATGCATAACAAACAAAACTAAGCAGGGCGTTCATGTAAGTCCTGCCTGGAAGCGGTTCCAAGGGCGAAAACACATTTGTTCAAGTCAATAATAGTGTGTCACACACAGACCTCGTGCCTGTGACTTTAGAGATAGTCTGTTTGGTCGAATTATATCCGAAAAAGTCGAGTAACCTAGGCAGACATATTTTCAATTTCCCGTGAACAAGAGGGCATAAATAGTAAAATATTCACAAGACACACACACACACGCGCGAGGATCAACCATCTTCCTGAGACTGCCTATCTTGTACAACTGTCTCCACGTGTGCAGTACTATATCCTTTTAAAAGTCAGGTTGAAAGAGAAAAATTGGCAGAGAGCAAGGAAAAATGCTTAAATCAGCAGAAATCATAAAAATACATTTCAATTTCTTTTTTCCCCAGTATCATCTCAAATTCTGAAAACAAGCCTTGAGGGATTTGCGATCCACACAGTAAAAATATAAAATCCCGCTGACGTCATCCTCTCCGACGTTGATAAATTCTCATTAATGTGACCACATCCTTGTTGATTTACAGGGCGTGTGTGTATATAGTATGTATCCGAAAATAAACAACTCTCTCAAAATACCACTGGGTACACACAAAATTCAAAAGTTGAAAAACATTCTGAAAAAGTATTTTATTAAAATGCTTGGTTCACTGGGCTCGAATATCTCTGCTGGGACTTTTTTTTATCTTTTCCATTTCCAATTAACCGCATCATTTTTTGTGCTCTCAAAAATGTGGAACAGTCTTCACGTCATCATCATTAAATATCTCGGATTTGTCTCGTCATTATCATTTACACCCATGAGGCTTGCGGTTTAAAAAATGTGTCATCTGTCGTAATGGCGTGCATATTATTCGTATTTATGATGACTTACGATCACGTAAACTAATCTCGGGTAGAATGCCATGTTCCAGGGGAAATAAAATTATTGTGATTTTATTAATATCTACACGGGTGATGTGTGTTCACATTTTTATGGCCTTGTAACCCTTCTATTGATACGTTTACATTTGTCAACTAATCTCAGCTGTTTATGCGATTACGCCAATGATTCATTTCCTGATTAGCTTTCCCTTTTTTCTCTTCTCACACAGGATGGGCTCAAACATTCAAGGAAATTACTGATATTATACTGCTAACGGCTAGCTGTCGCGCAAACAAACCAACTCATGTGGTATATCATTATCTGGTATAATGGCAGACCTCGAGTAGAAAACCTTTCTTTTTTCAACTTTTTTTGCAAAAAAAAACTTCTTGTTTTTTATGTGAAGAGGGGAAAGAGCGAGAGAGAAAGACGAGAAAAGATACGAGCAGGCTTATTGGTTCTTCACAAAAAATGCCATTTCTGTTTGCAGAGACATATATACACGCACGTTTGTGTAAATGCAGAATTTTTGTGGTTTTTTTTCTGAAGGCTTGAGTTATGTACATTACAAAAACGTCCGTATATTATGCATGTACATGTCTCTTTTTTTTGGATGAACCAAAAGCATTTAATACTTTTTCCCTCTTCCCAAGCTGAAAAAATCTCTCCTTTATTTCGAGTTACTCATCTCCTATCGTTTCATCGTACTTTGTTTCGCTGCTCTGCTGCTTCTATTCTGATGCTCCCTCCAAAGCTGCTGGTAGTATTACTGCACTGCTGCGATGGTTGAGACGTGTGAGTGGCAGTGTCATTACTTTCTGCAAAACTTTTNTGAGTGGCAGTGTCATTACTTTCTGCAAAACTTTTTCCATCATCACCCGCTGATCCAAAGAGAAAAAAGCAGAGAGGGAAAATAAATGCCACCCAGCCAAAACTACAATAAGTATATATGGGTCCATATAAAAAATACTACATTCCTCTCAGTGTGAGTTATATTTACATTGGACTCTGCCTTCAAAAAAATCCCCAAAACGTAGTTAGAGTAGTTATATGAGAGACCAAAGAGAAAAAGGGAAAGGGAGAGAGAGAGAATGAAAATGTCAGCTCAACTTGCAGAAGATCCAGGAAAATATGCGCATTTGTTTGTGTACTGTTTACACAGCTTCCTTTTTAATTGAACCTCTCTCTCTCTCTCTTGAATACATATACCTACTATAAATATCTCTGTAAGAACCACCAAAAGATGTTCTCTATATTTTTTTCTGCGTTTGCTTTGTCTATAACAAAAGTGTTAATATGAATGATCTTCCACTTCTGTTAACAAAGCCTATAGGAAAAAAATCCCCTTTCCCAAGTTTTTTTACACGGCTTATTATATTTTTTAAACCGCAATCAACTGACAATGAGCAATGTCGCCTGCACACATTCATATTCATGCCTGTAAAATGATAAAAAAATAGCGTTGAAACGGAACTCTTTTGGTATTCTCTCTCACAGCCCTGTATATTTGTTCCTGTCGTCGACCATTTTTTTCTCCATCTAACATGAATAATAATAGCAGAATGTGCATTACACCATGCCATCTTATGATACGGTTCTGACTCGCACATCCGTTCCGGTGGCACAAAGAGTCCGAGAAAGCGGTATGTATGTAGGAAGTAGGGAGTCAAGGTGCGGGGTTCCAGTAAAGTTTATATGTAAGTAAACATATTTCTAACTCTGTGCGATGTCGTCCCCACGGCGTGTTTTTTTTCGGTTGTTCCACAAAGATAAAAGAAAACATATTTATGGATTCTTCTGTGCCAAAGCATATCCGCCCAGATGTCAAGTTTAAGAAATAATGTACACGGACCATCCACTTTTTTCAAATGGGGAATACAAAAGACAAACGTGAAAATACCGGAACAACATCACCATAAAGTCCACTAGAATTATTCTTTCCCTTTCACTTTTCCTCGAATGAACCCTGTCCTTCTTTCTTAAAAAAAGGGAAAAGCATGGTTGGCTGTATAATTTTCTGTGATATTTTTTTTTCTTTGCTTTTTGACGAACTGGAATCAGTAGATAAAGTTAAGCGTGGTGAGTACCTACGTGCATTATACGACTTCTACTGCTATTATCCTATTATTTTCAAATGGACTCTTACTGTTCATAATAATAAAAGGTTTACATTATCTTCTCAAACACATACAAGAAAGACTTTGCCACCACCACCACCATCTCAGTTACAACAGCTCCCGTTTCGAATGTGGGTTTTCTTTGCAGTCGGGTTTCGTAAGTACACATGCCTCTATTCTATTTTTGTACCATCTGAAATAACTTATTCCATGAATTTGGATTAAATGAGGAAGAATAATGCTGTCGATTGCGGGAAAAAAGTAGGTTTTAAAACTCTGGTGATGTCAATTCGTGCCTTTTTGCGACGAGTACCCCCAGTAAGGTGGATTTAGAAGATGTAAAGGAAATGCATGTAGGCTCAACTTGGGATACATGATACTGTGCATTATTACATGATACGCTTGGTTTAT
Organism: Callyntrura guangdongensis; assembly: GCA_027744295.1. Lineage (NCBI taxonomy): Eukaryota > Metazoa > Arthropoda > Collembola > Entomobryomorpha > Paronellidae > Callyntrura > Callyntrura guangdongensis. The sequence goes on from JAHZNB010006671.1 coordinate 10,774, forward strand.
TACTTTCAACTTTTAGATTTACATTATCTTTCCTTTCCTCCCGGCATATTTATTATAATATGAGACCATACATGCGTTTATTTATGACGGAGCAGCCGTGTTGAAGATTATCGTCGGCAATAAGTAATATGAACTCAGTTTCTCTTTCTCTCTCTCTCTCTCGTCTCTTCGCTTTCCCCCGTTGCTGTCGAACATGAACAGTGTCTTAAATTACTGTTTTCTGACAAGTGTTTCCGCACACAGGAAACTTGCTTTTTACAAGAGAAACTAGATACAGAGTGAGCGAGAGACGAGATAAGGCAAAAGAGTGGAAAGTGGCAAGAAGAGAAAAAGAAGATACCAAGTCGCATTAAAAGAAGAAAACAGTAATAGGGCAATGTTTGAACAGATGAGGCTACCAAAAAAACTCTTTTCTTTCCTTCTTCTCTTTCTCTCACTCTCTTCTCACTCACACTATCTCTTGGCAGAAATGTAAAGAGTGCTAGTCGTAAACACTTCCCGCCATACTTTCTTTCTCTAATATGAAGACTTCATGCACCCCATAAACACACGCGCACGCATAAAATAATATCATAGGAGAAGAAAAAAGGAACTGGGTAAAGGGGATAAAAAAGTAGCTGTTTGTATACATGTCACTAGGAAAAGAGAAACTTGTAGTAAAAAGAAGCTACTGCTGCTGTTGTTGGTAAAATTTGGGATACTTTGTGTATAAGAATGTGTGTGTGTCGTGAGTGTTTGTATAACCCTTTTTATGTCTAGCCCAATATGTATATATTTTCTCGTGAGTGACTAACTGGTGTGAGCGAAGAGAAGAAAGAAAAGTGCATGTATGCTGGTATATCTATAACATGTCTTAATGTCTTGATACTGCTCCCCTTATTTTCTTCGTACAAAAGACTGAAATCGTCTTATCACCGTATTATACTACATGAACCACAGAGTACATGCAAGTTTATTTTTACCAAACAGTTTGTAGAATATTGTGAGGTAAACACAGTAAAGCAAGTAATGGATAAATGGATATATTGTTATATGGCTTGTAGTGGGTATAATAGAGAGAGAGAGAGAGGAGCACACAAATCTGAAAATCATTCCACCTCGATGCCGCTCCTCTTTACAACTACTTTCCTCTATTACTCCCAGCAAAAAGTACTGAACACACACACACAGTGCATTTAAGCCACACAACGGCTATTACCGCCACCGCTGCTTCTCCACTAGCAGGAGGAAAACACCTACTGTCGTCGTCATAGAATAGTAGACGTCAAAACAGGTACATTAAGTGTACAACAACAAAAAAAAGTGGAAAAAGTGGTTCACAATTGGAAAGAAAATAGTGAGAGGGAAAAGATGCTTACTTGGAAAGCGACCACTAATGGCAACTAGCATGCGACCTTACATTTTTTCTTTCTTATTCCCCTTCTAGGAGAAAGCAAGTGGAACGAAGAAGGAAAAGCCTGGCGCCCACTATTACCACTACCGCTGCTCCAAGCAAACCACATATTACTCAATTTATAACAAGGTGGACTGTGAATAGGGGATGCTGCTAGACTACATTACGACATATATTGCATACGATATTATACCTTCGTACACAAAACTGAAGTAGTATATGGGCTTGAAGGATGTGTTTGTGTTTGGAAATTTAGGTATATGGCATTGCAGAGGAGGTTGTAGTGCAGAAATTTATTTCCCCTGAAAATCTATCACATTTTATAAACCTGCACCTACTAAACGCCGTGCAGGTATGTATTTGTAATGTAAGTTAGGCATTATACGTAAGTATCAAAATTGTACTGCGGTTCTGTTTTCGTGCCCTGTTCTCAAATACCCTTTGCTCGTTATCCCCTTACTCCTTTCCTTTCAAGAATTGTTGTTGCCCTTGTACTCCTAAAATGTACACAAAGTGTGATCATAAATGCAGATATTTTCCATTTCAATCTTACGCTAATAGTGGTAACGGTTAGAGTCATGCATATGCATATATGATGCCACAAGAACGTTCCGGTCCTGTCCTGGTCTAATGTGTTTGTGTGTGTGTGTGCATTTTCATCACCGTGATGAGCACTATCATCATCACCATCAACATTAGTAGCGAAAGTAGTAGTGTAACTGCGAAAAGGTCTACTACAAACTCTCCGTGTTTGTATACACGCTACTGCGACTACAACACAAACAAGTAGTAAAAGTAGTAGCTTTGCTGTTCTTTCTTTCCTCGCAATAGTCGTCTGTTTCTCCTCAAAAGTTGAGTTACTTTTCTGGCAAGCAACCGCATCAAAAAACAAGCAGCCTCTATATCTTGTGAAATTACCAGCTTTTAGATGGTATTAGTCTGGTAAAAGTCTAAAACAAGACACGACTCATACAACCAACCAACTCAGTAGACAAGGCTCGCGTGTGGGTGTGTGTCTATATATATACATACATATGCGGTTTCGACAATATCCTTCTCTCTCGACAACCACCAGCATGGCCACCACAACTATGGCTTGTTTACTTGAACGAGACTCTGGAAGAACCAAAACTTCCCAAATTTTTCACGTTTCCCTGTAAATCCTCTCCTCCTTTCGTACTTCTCGAATAGAAACAAACAAACTACGGAGAAATACCAAAGGAAGAGCGAGAGAGAGAGAGAGAGAGCGCGGGGAACAAGTAGGGAAGAGAATACATCAAGTTGGAACAAACTGGGGGCAACCATGAAACATGGATAAGCATTTTCCATGCAAAAAAGCAAACTCTCATCGCGCCCAGTTTCCAAAGCTCTGTGTAGTCGTCCTGGTTCAATTTGCAAACACAAACACAACAGCAGAAAAATACTGGTGTCGTGTACCCCACACACGTCAAAAATAAAAATGAGCCGTCCCACCTCCTCTGTTTATCCGCTTTTCACATAGTCCAAACACATCTCGTGAAATACATTTTAATATGCAAATATATGGAGGAAGACAAGCATATCATAAAGATAATCCGTAATGGTGTACCCGCGCGCACATGCAGTTGAAATAAACTATTACCTCCTCTGGCAAGTCACAGCACAGTGCCATTCGTTAAGTTTTTTTTTATCTCGCAACTACATATACATACCTTGTAGTTTGTTGTTCTTATTTTTTTATACCTAATATAAAGTAGCCTTTAGTAGCCCATCTTACTAAGGTGATCATAGGAGTACCAGTAGTAGGACGAAAGGCCCTCATCTCTCTCTACACACCATCTTTCTTCCAGAAGAGCATCATCTTTCGGGTAGAGATAAAATGCGCTTTCTTCCATTTTGTTTACAACACAGAAGCAGCCAGGTCCGGGGAAAGCTTGCAATGAATTTGAACGTGAGAGTTGAGGAACTTAATTTTGTTTTTCTCCACACAACATCAACAACGGAAACTCAAGTAACTGAAAAGGTTTCTCCACTGCTGGGAAGAGAGAGAGAGAGCGAGGAAACCCTGGGATGTGTCCTTATGCCTTGGCGGACGTACACAAACAAAACCTCAGAGTGGGCACATAAAAGAAGAGTAAAATACAAAGCGCATCATCATCTTGCTTGGATATGTATGTTTGTTTCGTACAAGACTTCTGGTATGCTGGTGGTAGCTTATTGCCATTATTACTCAACTCGATTTCTCGGTGTGTTTTCACCGCTTTTTTTCTTTTTTCTCTGCCTACTACCTGTAAGGTACCGACCGATACCAGTACTACTACTTCAACTACTACGGCTGCTGGTGAAGCTGATGGAAACAAATGTACTATTAGAACCACGACCGCATTTCATTTCCTACTAGGACGACCAGGAGTGAAGTAAAGCAGCACAGGGCAATACACATCCTATTTTATGTCTTGTATCTGCCTTAACTTGTGAGTTCAATTTTCTTTCACTTTCATCCTCCTCGCAGGAACTCACAGTTATACAACTCGGGATATTCCGCACACTCACCTTTAAGTGAAGTAGACCCATTTTTGTTTGAAAACGATACACAAGGGGTATTACCCACTCCTGGTAACAAACTACACAAGACAGTGTACACATTACACACATCTCGCAAGCTTTTCAAGGACCAATCTTTTCTTCTTTTTTTATCGTCCAGCGTAAAACCCGGTAATAGAATTTCTTTCTGTGCCATGTTCACTCAGGGCGAGAGCGAGCATCAAAAAAATGTTTCTGACCAGCCGAAGAAACTGAGAGAGAAACGGGGACGAGAGTGTTTTGTATGATAGTTGTAGTCGTTGAAGTTGATGGAAACAATGTTGATATTTTTGTTTTATTTTCCAGCCTGGCAGTTCAGGGAGCAGAACTTAGTGTCGGCAAACGCCACGGTGGCGGTAAAGAAATAAGGAAGTAAAAAAAGAGAAACCAGAAATAAAGTTGGAAAGTGAGTTAAAAAGCGGCGATTCGGGGAAGAATTATGATCCAACGAAGAGTGTTTGTATCCCTTAAGTACAATAGCAAGTTAATAAGTCTGGTATCGAAAGGAAAGTTTTCTTTATTGCTTTTTCCGTTGCCATTACGAGACATTTCTATTACGACTACAACTTCCCCCCACCCCCACCACCGTCATCATCAGTGTACAATTCACATTCAAAAGAACATACAAGTTGAAATATGGAATTGGGGGCTTAAAATGACGTTGTCTTGAAATACTTTAATGTATTAATAATAATAATAACGCGTACACTGTATTTACACAGCGTAACACAAACTAGACTCAAAGACTCACTAGAGGAGCTAAAGCATTTAATACTCTTGATACGACATGCATGCATGCGTGTCTGTCTGTGAATCCTACTGCCTAGTTTTACCCCAGACAACATTTTCCTCTCTTTTATGAGCCTCTCATACATTTTTATAAACACCGCCCATTTCCATAGTCAGTTTAGTTTTTTTCCCGCATCCGGTCTGGAAAACAAATGTTGTAACCATAATAAACGTTAAAAATCCTGCTGAGCAGACCTCCTTCCATAATCTTAACACGTATACCCCCAGTACTACGCCCGTATAAAGTTAAAATGCATACAAAAAAGCACTATTCATTTACTGCTGCTGATGGATTGTTAAAAGGAGAGATAAAAAAGGGTAGATACGGAAGAAATTATCTATCAACCTGTTCATCATTTCAGTCGAATATTCACTTTTTCTCTTTTATTTTCTCTCTTTTTTATACGTTTATGTTTACCTTGCTTATGCTCAGCCCTTTGCTCAATCCTTTTGATTCCCTTATGAAATCCTAATTCGACAGAAACATTTCTCAACAAGACGGAAAAGAGCTACAGTGCTGGAGGCAAACCTTTTCTTACATAAATATGCGTAGCTGATGCAAAATACTTCTTGTATTACATCTTTCCTCATCTCAGCGTACCTACGAAGGATAAATTGAGAGAGAGAGAGGAAGAAAATAGATAAATTTTCTTTATACGTACATGCTTAGAGACGAGAATAAAAGCTACACACGGTTTATTGCTTCGGGGAATCTCTTTATCATATATTTCATTTTCTTCATAAAAGTTCATTTCCTTTTATCCCTGCAAACCGTTTGGAAGAAACTTGATTTTCATTGTGACAAAATACGCTTAAACCCATCCCTATCTCAGGCCGTGGTGGAGTACTGTCTTATAAATTCCCTACACGTTACACATATTTTAAAACAGAGACGTGTCTAATGTCTCTAGCTCATATATGCTAAACTACTGTGCATATGCGGTGATAGTCAGGCATCATCATTATTATAAAGGGCAAGGGAGTCAAAAACCCCAGTCGTTTGCTGAAGAAAATCTAGCTTTTTGCATAGTTTGTTAAATACGTGATGTTAAAATGTTGAGATTTTAGGCTCCCACGTTGGGACCTTTTGTATTGCACGAATAAACTGCATTGCAAAAGTTTACAGCGTCAACGTCTTTTATAGAAGCAGAAAGGGGTGCAGAGAGATGTTGTGGTACAGAAAACTGATTGGTATGCACAATAATATAAAAAAGGCGAAATTCCTTGGAGGAATAAAAAGCATGGTTGATTTAGTAAGTGGATCCTCTCTTCATTTTTTTCTCACATCTCCTCAAGCTGTCCTTTTCCCTTTGGTTTTCAGGCACGAAGCAATTCACAAAGAAGAAAAAGAGTTTGGATAGAATTATAATTAAGTTTAAAATTTTATTCTTTGTTTGCTCTGCTACTGTGAAATGAGAAGAAACTTATTGTCGTTTATTAAAAGTAAATTAAACGGAGTTGAATCAAACATTTTTTCTTCGGTTTTTAGGTTATACATCGAGGAATTTCTTGCAAGGGACCATTTTCCCATCGGACGTGTGTGTATAGTACCTAGATTGATTAACACCAATTTGTCACGACATTTTGGTTTTTGCAAAGAAACACAATTTTTTAAAGTCTGCGACAAAAATGAATTGTGTGGGATCTAGATAACGAGAACTGCTGTCCTGTTTAATCTATCTGCAGCATTTTCCATTAGGTACATCCTTAACGAGTTCAAAATGTCAGAGGATAGATATTGCAGTGGGTCAACTAGCAAACGTCTTCAACTTTGAGCCTGGGATTTCGACGAGAAATAAAATACACAAACCAAAATGATATGACGCGAATTACATACAGTCTGTACGACAAAAGTAGACTTTCTCTAGTTTTCTTGTAGAGCAGCACCATTTTAACGGACAAAAAAGAATCTGACAAAATGGAGAATTGTAAAAATGAACATTGCGGTAGTTAGTATACGAGCTATATGTACGTGTGCTTTGTGTGTGTGTGTGTGTGATGGGTATACTTGTATGTGTAGCTGCAGTGAAAGTGTCATAGTGTTGATGATAATAGGAAAGCGCTTATCTAAACAAGTCACGTAATGATAATATCCCCTTAATGAAAAGAAAAAGGCACGGCATAATGAGAAAAAAGTAGAGAAAAGAAAACGGGAATGGCACCATCATCACCAGCAGCTATTTTATCGCATTTTCAGGCTTTCTTTTTTGCTTCTCCTGCTGACGCAGCAATACTAACACCAGCAGCAGCAGAAGCAATAACAATGGTAAAGTAATACCAAAACACGATTAAAAACATCACACATTAAGCTTCTTAAAGGGAAAGTTATACCACACACCATATACACTGTCAAGTTTTTGGGCACATTTTGTTCACTCTAAAAGTGTGTGAATGTGTTTCCAGTTTTACAGAGTACCTCTTACCATCCAAAAATATAAAGAGAGGGAAGACGAGAGAGAGAGAAGAGAAAGAAGTATAAAAAAACTTGCCTTTTAAGAAGAACGCCACAACACACGGTATACATATACCTAACTATTTTACTTGCTTATTTGGATTTTTTTATTTGTTCATCGCCTAAAAAGCACCGGAGAATATGTATGCGTGTACAAGTATAGTAATGAGAGAGCTCCTAGAAACCTCATCATTGTTGATGGTAATCATGATGCAGAAATGGGATGTCTGACATTCAGAATAATGATGGCTGCAAAATACTAAAAAAAGTTTTTTTTAGCAAATAACCAGGATTTTCTATAAAATAAAAAGTATATGTATTCATGTACAGAGGAAAGACACACGAGGAAAAAAAGTCCTTTTTCGCTCCTCCTGTTTGTTTCAAGACTCTAGACAATTCACGTGTTCATTAATTCTCTAGAGAGAGAGAAAAAAAACTTGTTTCTTTCTTTTTTAATGCCGTCATATATACTACTGCCCCCACTCGTTATTACTTTTATTACTTTGGCGTATGTGGGGCTATATATTTTTTAAACTTTTTCCTGGCTTGTACTTTATACTTCCCCTACGTTAAAAAAAGTCATCAACGTCTTCTCGGGAAATTAGATACTTTTTAGTGTGTACTACTTATTTCGTGCATATGAAGGTAGATTTCATTACGCGGTAAGAGAAGCACTACTGCTGAGCTTTGAGCACATTCCAACTTTGCTTTGTCTTTGCCACAAAAAAACGCGGTAATAATAAACGCATGTGTTTTATTTATGTACTCTCTTTCCCTCCCTCTCACTCTCTCCATCTCTATCGCATTTCCACTTTTCCCACTCTTCTTGCGCGAACCTCATAGAGGAAAAAAATATGTGCTAGTTTACAAACGATTTGAGCTCCGTATTACACTACAAGCTAGTTGAAGTGTACTAAATCTGATGACAACTCTCTTCACAGTTGTCCATTAAGTTTCCCTTGTCGTTCTTTAGTATGCGTAGATGGTATAAAAAATGAGCTGTACTACCGTGAGCTGTCTTTACAACGACACACACATAATATCCCGCTTGTGTGAACAGAACTACTTTATCATCATCGAGCGAAACAGCAACTCCTTACGGAAATACAAGTAAGAGTTTTATGAATCCATTTCCCTGTATCTACACACACTTTCACCAGCGTCATTCATTACACTCACGCAAGCAAACCCAACTAGTGCAAGAACTGGTGCGTGTTCACTCACATAGGTACCCTTTTTTTGCATATTGCATGCATATAGTACCTACTATAGCCTTCTGCTTTTTATTATTGCATTACTCTCATGTACGCCTTTTCTCCGCCAAGAAAGTTGGAGGAAAATAACCGGAGTTCAAGTAATTTCTGGTGTTCCAAGAAAAACTTTACAGTCAAGTTTACTTGTCTATTTCTTTAACTGCATTTTGTATGTAGCAATTTATACTCTTTGTTGGTAGAATGGAATACTTACAACGGCGTTACAAAATTAGAGAAAACGTTCTCGATGTTGTCGTCTTCCTTTACTCTCTCTCTCTCCATTCTTTCCGGTAGTTTTATATATTCTTTCACAATGACGCACACACAAAACCATGTGGAATAGTCCTAGTTTATTTTACATATACTATGCAACTGTAATGTTTGTAATAATCTCCTATATCATTCCATCGTCCCCAACAGTGTTTTTCTTCTTCTTCCCTTTATTTTCCAGTTAGTGTTGACGTTCAAGTCCTTAACTTGTGTTACTACTGTTGTTTGGTCGTTTGTACGTCAAGATGTATATATTTCGTAAAGAGAGAGAAAGCGGTACATTCAAACAAACAACAACACAACATCTTTTTAACAAAATATACAGAGAAACACACAAATTCGAGTATTTGCCAAAGTTTGAAAGTGGTAATAACAAGTAATGCTCATAATCACAGCTCCTCCATACTTTTTTCTTCTGTTTGGTGCCTCATAAATTTGTTGTTGTTCTTTTGCGCTGGTACTAATGGTGATATACCCTATATTACCACTAGCCACGGTGTGTATACTTTCTTCCTCGCTAACTGTGAGATAGTTCCAGATGCGGATCATTTCCCGTTTTCTGCTTAATCGCGTAAATGCAGATGGTTTACATACAAAACAACAACAGGAGATGAATGGATATACTGATTTGATATAGTGAGCTGCTATAAAACAGTCTGTAGGTATATATAGGTATGTAATAATATGTTTGTACTCACAACAGTCAGTCCTGCTTTTCTTCTCTGACCCCTTGAGGTTATTTCCATCAGTTTGGAAAGGAATCGTGAAGTTAACAAGCAAAACTCAAATTGAGTATACATTATTTGTGCGTACATGAATATACATGCGCCTACTTAATGTATGGCCGTTGCAATTGGACAACTTGCTTCAGAAACACGCCAAACAAGGAACAGGATCTCGTTAGGTACCCAAGTGGTGTACTTACTTGATGATACCCTCTGGTACGTTTTTACTCGGTGAAAGTTTGTTTTTTACAGTGCTTACGTATATATGCCATGGACATAAACGTAAATATCGGGCAGGGTAATAAGGTTGATGACGAGAAACTCTACCTATGTGCGGTATATAATATGTATGAAGCCGATGCATGTGTCCATCCATACCACTTTTTCGTGCGGGCACGTTGGTACGGACATTTCAAAGGAGAAAAGGGTAGTGGACAACAAGCGAGTTGTCAAGACAGATTTTATTTCTAGCTTTCTCGATGTTCCATCGTTTTTTCAAGACGACGAGAGCAAACAAGGAAAATGGGGAAAACTATATCACGTCAACTTATTTAAGGAGGTTTTAGTTTGACTAAAGAAGAGAAAGTGGAAGATGAAAAAAATGAAAGAAAAAAATCGAAATAAACCTTCATCCCATTTTCTATTCGTCTTCCTTCAGAAAGAAATGGAGATATCATCAGCAGATGCTAACATTAGTTGGGGTGAGCAAGAAGCTTTTGAAACAGGGAAATTGAGAAAGCGAAAAAAAGAGAAAAAGTGTTTGTTCAATATTTATCATCCTATATTTTTACAATTATGTTTTTGATGGGAAAAACAAACTTTACCGATACATTTTCCCACAATAAAAGCCACGAAAAAGGTAAAGGAATCATATCCATGCATGCATACATGTACTGACGTCAGCACTTAAAACACTTCACGGTATTATTCGATTTCCGGGAGTACACTTACTTCATCCCGTTTTCCCCGGAAGAAACAGAAATGACCCATTGCGTAATGGCTCTTTAGCTCTGATAATGGTAGGTAAATCAAGACTAATGCTGTAAACACTGTACATGGTTGGTACAGAGGAGAGAACAAAACAAAACTTTTACAAGCCAGGGAGTAACGGCAATCAAAGCTTTAGTTCTTTGCCTTTCGTGATTTTCAAGAATGAGCAGCGCGTCTCCGTTCAAGGCACATCATTTCCATGGTAAAAAGGATTCAAAGACATTCTATTCATGCGTGTCCTGCTTATTCAACTAATTGAGTCCGTTTTTCTATTATTGGGTGTATATAAAAAGCTCTCTTTTGAGAGTTTTTTCTTTCGCATTATGTACTCTTCAAACTCCACACAGACAAATTTCTGGATGAAAGAATAAAAATGGTGGTCGTGTACAGTACTTCAGCACTGGCACACACACACACAACAATAAAATCTTCTTTTTATCCGCTTTTGTATTTCTTTTGATCATGATCATCCAAACAGTAGGTAGTATAAAAGCCCAAATGCCTACAAGTACTGAGAATACCGGATAAAACCTATTTCTAGCGCTTCACGATCGCGATCACTTTTTCGTCTTTCCGGATTCGCTCAATCACTCAAACCAAATAATAAAACATTTTCTCCCTGCTGGATTTTGATGATGATGATGATGATGGTAATAATAATAGCACTTTTATATCTGATATTATGACTCATAATACCAATAATAATTCTACACACACACTTCGGAAAGTACTGTCAACTATATCACAACCCCTCATTGTAGTAAGTTAGTAAGTACTTTGCGCTTATAATAAGCTGAGAGTAGTGAGTTAGTTAGATAGGTTGTCTGGATGGACGCACATTCAATTCTTTCCCTGTGATTCTCAAAAGAGCCACAAGATATAGAAATCTTGGTAATCATCATCAAACACACACACATCCAATCGGAATCATCATCAACGTCAGTAGGTATATTTTTGTTAAGATACTACTACTATTATCAATATGTACCGGCATTTGAAGAGATGGCGAAACAAACGTAATTTTTTATACTTTCACTCATCCTCCCCCACCACCACCACCACACTTTTCTCTCTGTACCCCCGCACAAAGAACACGTATTGATTTCCAATATTATTAAAACGTCTTTTGTGGTTGAGAGAATAATGGGAATGAATAGGAATATATTAGGTATTATTATTATTATTATTTCACATACACACAGTGCACAGTGCTGATGTGCTTCTTCTCTCCTCCCTACTAGGGTACAAGTTACATAAAAATTAATAGTCCTGTCATCTCTCCTGCTCCTACAATTTTCTTTCTCGCTCCCTTCTTCCCCGTCCAGACAGAATATTCCTTTCTGCTGCTTTTAAAACAGAAACAGAGGATAAGCATGGAACAAACATGGCCTAAAATTCTCCTGATGTAGCATCATATTCAGCTCTCTTTCTCCCTCTGACTGCACAAGACTTCAATGTTCCAACTTTTACTTATAATAATAATATGTAGTAGTAATAATAATAAGTAGGGGCAAAGGCAAAGCAGCTTCTTCTCTAACAACGTGTATACATGCATACATTTTCCCTGTCGCTTTTTCAACTAAAGCTGTCCTCAGATTACAACGGGTAATGTATGTACACGCAACAGAACACATTTTATGCAATAATGGTATAACTCTGTGCCTACTGCCTTGTTCCCTTTTTTCTTTTTCTTTTGTGAAGCAATATTACATAACGATAACGTCAGCCATACATACCCATATGGGTACTCTATTATAACGTCCTCATTTCGTTTCAATCTTCTTTTCCGGGCCTTTTCCTCCAAAGACGTTGGACGGAGACAAGGGGAGAGAAAAGGATGTAAATGCAATGTAGTGTACGGACACAGAGTTGTGCCATTTTCGTCGTACACACACACACGCCATCATCCATGTGTATTCTTTTTCATCTTTTTATTCTCTTGGAAGATGTGTGCGTGTGTATCTGTGTGTTCCTTTTCCTCTTGAAACAGCAGGAAAACTGAAAAAGGTAGAATGTCTCTATGCACATATCTACGAAAGAGGATCATCAAAGCCGTCGTCGTCTTCTTCATCGTCATCGTCGAGGGATATGAAATTTTCACACAGCGTAAATGTTCATAACGCAAAGTATATGAACAGAGAAGTTGCCGTCGTATTATCGCCACTGTCCTTCGGTATTTTCATACATCTGTGATTTCAATGAGAACGATGATGAGAAAGCAGAAAAGCAAAGCCCCCATTTCCAACCCAATTCATAAGAACAGAGAAAGAGTGATAGAATACATTCATCCATGAAAGTAAAATGGAAGGATTCGCTTCCTAATATCGTCGAATGTACCTCCTACCGTGTGTCTGCCTAAAATTCAAAAGATTACACGTCGTGTATACCTACCTATAATATATATACACACACACCCCCATATATCAAACGAAGGATATAAATTATCGCATGTGTTCCACATTTTTCACCATCAATACGTGGATCCTAATTTCTCTCATGACTTTTCAGAGTCACAAGGGCACAATGACTTAACAAAAGATATCCCTTTGTGTGTACCCCTACTGCTGGTTATGTCAAGAGAATATTGGAAAGGTGTTATACCCACCCGAACGCACTATACAAAAGAACTACGTGGGAAAAAAGTCGATAGTAATTATTTTCTCCCGTTATCTGACGTTGAAACAGAGAATATTCTCAGAGAAAACGAGAAAATTTTGTTTAGTACCCAACCCACAATCCACCAACATGCATACCACCCAACCGCAAAAAAACTCTGACTTTCCTGTCCCCCTCTCCCAACCAAACAGATCATTCATCTCTCAAAAAAACAATTTTCAATATAAAATCTTGCCACTTTCATTTTCTATATTGCGCGTTCCACAGATTAGGGAAGCAGGCATCAATGAAATTGAAACTATATACGCACCACACTGGTATAACCTTTGACTGTATCCCTCATCCATTATTTATGTACATTAATCTAGTTATAACGGGTTACGGAGTTCAAGATACCATAAAAAGATCCATATACTTGTAAACATTTATATATTTACAATTTTATAACTAAAAACTATGATACTGTGCAACTAGCCCTATAGGGGTAGATATAAAAATGTATGATAAAGTGGCAAAAGGAACGAATATTTTAGTTACCTTCTTCCGTTTGCCTTTTTTCTTCCGCTCCTAGAAATAAGAATAGAAATACAAATAGAACAGACAGTAATACACACGGGTAGAAAGTAGAAATTCCACTGATTGAAAACAATACACCTTTTGTACCACAGGATTTCCTGATATAGTAAAAGGGTTCTAAAAAATCATTTCTATAAAACCAGGCAGGATGCCGATATGCTGTTGTGTGTATCAAGCATTTACATCACAGCAAAAAAGTGACTGACGGCAATACTGCCGCGACTTGAGAAGAAAGTAGCTCTACTCAACAGTAAATAAAACCCGTTCAATTCTCCTTGCTCTGATCTTCCGCTTGGTAGTTACAAAGCGGCCACTTTTTTCTACCATATGGAATCCCGTCATTATTATTATTATTATTAGTAGTAGTAGTAGGCAGTAGGTTCCACTACGACTACGACCACTATCGTTAGTAAAAGTTCAAGTTATTTGGTCTCCTTTTTCTATAAACATATCTAATGTAAACCTAGTCACTACTTGTGCGCTAAAATCTACTAGAGTGGTGGTGATGAGATGAGCTGTCTGGTTGCAGAGTTTTTTTTATTTACTAGCTCCCTAGACATTTCTCCCTTTCCTTTTTTACCCAAAATGATAAGCGCCCAGCATTAAACCATTTTTGGACTCTGCTATCACTGCCAAAGTCAAACCGTCAATGGTTATGAGCTAGCGCTGGTGTGATGTGTAAAGAATAACGGCGTCAAGACTAAACAAGATGGTGGACTTTCACATAAAAACTTGAGAAAAAGGCAAAAAAAATCATGGGGAGACGCGCTCCAGAACAAATTAAACGATATACATATCTACACAGAGCAGTAGTAATGGTACACGTTACATCAAACCAACACACACCAACGTCATCATCATCGTTATCCAAAAACTCTACACATTTGCTTGTTGAACAGTTCAATTTCTACTTTTTCCTTGAAACTTCTTCGTGTTAGTTAGATGAAGCAAGACTAAAACCACACACACACTAGTTTCCTTTCCCGTAGAAGAAAACAAACCAGTCGCGTCGCGTAAGTTAGTAAATAGCATGTGCTACACGAAGGAACTTCATTGTAGTATCTTTTTCTCGATTTCAATCTCGGCACCATTCTAACAACATACGGCAGAACATCTACTACTAACAAAAGTCTTCACAACCTTTCAAATACGTATATCTCCATACATACATGCCGTTTATACCACCCTCTCTGCAGCATTTTGCATGTGCCCGAGTGGGAATGAAAATGACTTGAAAAATTGCAAGACAAAACTTGATATTATTCATCTTGCCTAAAACACAAGATCATCATCACAAAATTGGAAGACACATTGGCAAAGGAACTGCTTTCTCCAAAAACAGCAAACTTTTTTGAGTGAACACGAAATCAAGGCAGCTGAATAGATATCTCTTTCTCTCCGCCTCTCTTGGTATATATCTGAATTTTCTTTCAGAGTTAGTCTCGTCTGCTTGTTTATTATCTTCCCGGAGTTCACAAAGGAAAACAAAGCTCCACTCTTTTTTTAAATGACCACTGGTACTCGTTCTTCTTCTTCTTCCTCTGTTGTGAACTTTCCGTCCACTTTGAACAATGGCAATTCCGCAAGACAGCAAAGAGGAGAGAGAGAAAGTGAGTGAAATAAATGAAGAGTAGCACAAGCGCTCTACCACACGCTTCCCAATGTCCATTTGCTATATTCCCTACAGCTATAAATTAGTCAGAGATGGTACACAGAAGATGAATGCATGTTCCATACAACAATATCTTGAATTTTACATGAAATAACAAGAACAGGAATAAGATCTATAATGGTCCTTGTACTACGGTGGTGGTGGTAGTAGCCGCTGAGCCTAATCAAATTAAGGTCTGGGGGAGGAGGCGGCTGCACAGATATATACTAAATTTTTAACCAGAAATCAACAAACTCCACGCAGTCTATTTCATCACATTGACAACCAATATTTTACAACGCGTTCATTACATTTCATACATTTAGTTTTATCCCTACAATCTTCACCTCTTCAACACATACAGAGAGATAGTACAGCAACGACAGACTATTATCCCTTTTGTTAGTTAAAATAACAGACGCTTTTAATGCGTTGGAGTTGGATCCAGGCAAGCAAGAAAAGTCCTCGTTCACGTGAATACTGTATTGTGAGCTTTGTGTAAAATTGTATGTCATGCGAATTTCCATCCTATGTGCATTTTTACATTGTATGCCTACGTATAGGTTTGTCTATTTATATATATACCTATATAAAGACAAACACAAAGTGGGATGTTAAAAATAGCAGGCCGTAGTAGTAGTAGGGCATATAACGTTACACGTATAAAGTTTCATTTTCTCTTGAACAATTTGCAAAACTGTATTCATCATCGCTTCTCATCTCTCGTTCACCTTTTCCCTTCCAGTTAATTCATTAATTCTGTAATGGTCTATAATGTTTTGCTTTCTGCGAGCGTCGTAGTCTTTTCTATGACCGAGGTTCTTTCTACATATCGGGGACAAGATTGAACTGGATGGATTGACAGAACGAGACCGTGCATTGTGCACCTTTATATTATTGTATTGTGAGCAGATGAAAGTGATGAAATACTTTTTGTTTGAATATATGTCTAGGTACATATATGTACATCTATTCTGTCGAGTTGAGTAACACCCGAGAAGTTTGTCACTGTAAAATGCGAATTCAGTTGAGACTCTAAGGGAGCGCACTGCTTTGTTAGAGATGCATTCAATTGAGGAGATGTGTGGTGGTGATGGCGACTGAAGCAGCAGCACGCTAAATAATGCTTTTCCCTGTGTGGCAACTCCCACCACATAACACAAACAGGGAGCATTGGGGAATGGGGAGTGGCAAGAGAAGAAATCTGAATTGATAAGGAGAAAGATTTTCTCTCGTCTACATACTAAACGTGCAAGTATGCAGACATGCATGGAAGTGTAACGATGATGATGAGTGGGTATCTATATATGTATATGCCCATTTACATACACGAATATGACATGTATGTGTGAGAGTATGTGAACTTTGTCTTCACAAGAGGCTTTCACTGACTTGCATTCCCGTCGTTGTCGCTGAAGGAGAAGAAGGAGATTAGTTTCACAAGAAGAAACTTTTTAGATTTTTTTTGTATTCGTACGTTCAGAGTAAAACTAATAGTAAGTGGGCTTGGTGAAATCAATGTGAGGTACTTGAAACGTGTCACCAAAAACATTATGATATGATTAGGTGCTCGTGGAAGGACATCAGCTTGCTGTGTACGTTGTATATCCTTTCGTTATCATTTACAATGCATGCAAAATAAATACGTAAAAATCTACTCAGTAGTAAACTTGGTAGAATGTTTCGTTCGTTACTTTTGTTTCATTGTTTTCTGAAGGCGAAATAAATGATTACTTTTTATTATTATTTTCAATTTCAGGCTGTGCGAAATAGTCTGCCTTATGAAATTTAAATGAGTGTGTCACCAAGAAAAGTTACAAAAGTATTGTTAGTTTGAATACATTCGTCATTCTATTAAACATGAACTGCATGCGCAATATTTTCTCTTTCGCCACACACTAAAGAATACACCACACAGCGACGACGACGACGACGACAACTTCTTCTGTCGCCTTATATTTTGTAAGCTGTTGCGACACAATGGCCAATGGTGGCTTCAAAAACAAAAAAGAAAACAATTAAATGTGGACCCAATACAATTTATAAGGAATTCGAGACACCAGACTGCATATTAAGTTTCCTGCTGGATTTCTCCGGTCAAAAGAAAAACCTACTTTTCAACCAACAAACATTAATCAAGAAAATGGTGTCATTATCATCATCATTACGTACACGCTGCTGCCGCAAAATAAATACATATTATACTGCGCGGTTTCTCTCTCTCTCTCTCTCCGGGCATCCAGTAGTCCTACTCAAATAAACGTTCCCCAAAAAAGTAATAAAAACTCTACTCTCTTTTCTTTTCTGTGTTAAGTGTTAATAAAATCGTAGAAAGGCAACATTCGCTTCCTCTTTTGGGTACTAATCAAGTAAGATCTATACACTGGGCGACACACAAGAGGAAAAAAACTGCCAAGAGAAGTGCCCGTTGTTCTGTCGGCACGAAATTGGAAGGCGCTTTAAACAAAAAGCAGACCGTTCATACGAACAGCTTAAAAAATACCATACTACGTACTCCATGGTATTCACCAAGATTCTTGACTTATTACTTCCGCTTCCCTACTTTCGACAATCTTTTGCGGAATGGACAATAACAAATGGAATGAGTTAAACAGCACACACACAGGGTTGGTGGCGTTTTTACGTGACCAGGCCACCATGCTGCCAATGCGTGTCAGTCTTTTCTACTCATTTTTTTTAGAAATGACATATTATATTATATACGCTTCGAGTAGCTCTGGTGGTGGGAATACTTATCTGAGAGTGAACCCATGAGGAAGTGGAGTAGTAATATCAAATGAAAAATAATTGTTTTGCTTAGGAAAGCTAAACGTGAGATATGTAGTTGTGTATATTATGTATATTCACATATACCCTCTATTTTATTGCAGAGAACACCAGTAAAAAACCTTTTATTGACTGTAAAACAAAAGAAAAAAATTTCCTTTTTCCTTATCTCCCAGAACCTGTCCAGCAAAAAGTGGTGATTCTCTGATGACGTGAGTTCTTTGTAACTTTTTTGTGTTGCGTTGAGTTGCGTATCATTTACGCGCTCTGTTCACTTAAAACATGCCTTTTCCATTTCTTTCCGTTTTTTGCTGTCTTCACACACACTCACAAGGGAGCTGGAAACGATACCTATGTATACATATAGTGCACTAATTGCTTTTTCTTCTTTCCCCGTTTTCTTTGGGTCGAGTGTAGATAATGTTGGCAGAAGAGAAAGGCATAGACTCTTAGTCTCTTTTCCTTGCCGTTTTTCGTCTTCTTTTTTGTCTGGTCCAATTGTATGCATTTATAAGCAAAACTCGTTGCCTTCATATTTACACAAGTGAGGAGAGGAAAGCTCTTTTCTTTTAGTTGTCAGAAGAGAAAAAAAAGATTGAACAAAAATAGAAAAGAATAACAAGAATAGTCCCGATGCTACTGTTACTACTACTCTTTTATTGAATAGCCTCCTGCTACACATGACTGTTTGGTTTGGATGACTGGGCTCCTTCCTCTCCTTTTCCACTTTGCAAACTGCCTATATATGCAGAAGATTATAAATTATATACAGCATCTCATATTATGCAATGGTACAGGCTATGGACATGCACCCCACAGACTAGGTTGTAGGTACACACGTTTATATTGGAAAGGAAACTACTATGAATCGAACTAAAAGGAAGGAAAAGAACAGCAAATGAAAGTTTTTATCCGTTTATTCCACTCACAGAATGTTCATCATGTCAGTCTGTACAAGACAGATAGTTGATCAAGTTATTTAATTATAACATCTGAACCATTTCGTCCGTCTTTCTCGGTGAAGCTGCTGCAGTTCTTCTCTCTCTCTCTCTCTAACACAGTTTCAGTTAGTAGTTTTGAGGAGATTGAGAGGAAAGTGAGAAAGAGAAAGAGAGGAGCACAAGGACAAGATGAGAGTGTGAAATAAACGCTTTTGACTACACAAACCGAAAAGAGAACGGGTGTGAGAGAAAGAGCACAAAACTCTTGCTTGATGCCTTTTCTAGTTTCATATCTTACAAAAAAGTGGAAATTTAAAGAGGAGCCTGAGCTTGTGCACACACAGTTAGTTGATAGCTCTTTTTGAAACAGTCGCTCTCTTTTATAATAACCAAGAGTGCCGTGAGAGAGAGAGAGGGAGAGAAAATACAAGGAGTTTCCCTGTGTTTATTTAGCAGAAAGAGGGTCTCAAAAGTCTTGAGAGAACTACTGTTTTCCTATTGAATTGGATCTAAAACCTTATGCCCCCTTATATACAAAGTAGTGTGCCGCTTTTATTATTGAAATATTTCTCAGTATTTGGTCGTAAATGATTTTTGTTAGACGTGCACAAGTTGAATTCACAACATTTGCTGTAGAGAGAGAAGAGAGCGAGAGGGAGAGCGCGCGAGTTTGATACAAAGCGGGGGATTCGCTATTACAAGAAGGCTCTTCAGAGAAAGCTTCACCATCTAATGCGACAGTAACAGCAGAGGCACAGAAGGAACTCAATGAAAGGAAAATGAAATAACAGTGAATCTATCCAACGTCGACGATGATTATGACGATGACGCACAAGAGTTGGAGCAAGAAAGGGATAATTAAACGGAGGTGAATATATACCGTTACATGGAGCCGGAAGCACATTGTCTGACGACGTACACTCCACAGGTTTCAATAGCCGTCTCAAGAGAAAAAGCTCCGATAGCCGTTGGAGGAAAATGACACAGCGTGTAATTGTATAATAAGTGTGTACACGCACACACACACAACGCATTTAAATTGAATGTGTATGCCGAGGTAAGGATGAGAACAAGAACCAATAACAGAGTCGTACAGTTAAACTCAGTTGATACTTTCTATTTAATTATCGCAGATCCCCTGCCACGACATTATTAGAACGCCCATGGAGCAGCGACGTATACTGAGAGAAAGTGCTACCGAGACGAGAAAATATCTCTCTGTTATTACGGCATATTATATTGGGAAGTTTGTGTAATACGGAGTATTTATAATGGGGTAAAATAAACAAGCCGACAAAAATTACTGTATTCAATGTTCGCGTTACAATTTTATTTACAGCTTTTCGCTACTGCTTGCCGTCAGTGCTGTAGTAGTACCACCGAGAGACACTTCAAAGATACTCATTCGCATACAAATTTACGAATTTCATCATTCGACCTCTCTCAGTATCACTAAGCCTTCCAATAATTTAGACAATGACGCCAATAGTCACATAGCTGCGGTGTGGGTATGACAAAAAACAATTGTTATTAACATACGGTCATTAATGAACAAAGACGAAATTGTTGAAAGAGTGAGAGGAAGGAATAATTACACAACCAATAATTTTCTTGTATAATTTGCATTACATCATGTTTCATCCTCTCTTTTCCTCTCTGTCTGTCTGTTTCCCGCTCTTACTACTTCTCTAGAGAGGAATAAGATAATGCGTTACAGGATTGTTATTAGTAGTCACACAAACACAGAGACGAACTCACCGAGTTCACAAGAGAGAATAAGAGACAAGGACAAATACATGATAGTAGGTTGTCCATTATAAATAGTGCCCTTTAGCCATTCGTTATCCCACAGCTGGTGAAAAGAAGGGAAATGGCAAGGCAAACACAAAAAGAATCTTTCTCTCATTTCCCACATCGTCTTCCTCCTGCTAACAACTCGACAGGAATATCAACAAAAGTTATTACCAGAGAAAATTTACCCGAATGTGTTATGCCGCTGCACGCTTGCATACACACACACTTATACAGAGAGAGAGAGAATACAGGCATGTATTCATGTAGCTTTACACTTACTTAAAAAGTGGAGTAGTAGAGTGTTTTGTGGTGAGCTTGAGAGACCAAGATGACAAGCCTGAAAGCGCACTTTCATTCACGCTTCTTCCCTTCACACCGTTTGTCCTGCTGCTCTTCCATTATCTATATCTCTCATTACACCACCATACAAACGCGTTGTATAACAGCCCTTTATGTACCATTTGTGTCTGAACCGGAGAAGAAGCGCTAATAACAGAACGCGGCCAGCAGGCAGACCAAAAAGCGATGGATGAAGAATGCCGAAATTGTGAAGCTTAAGCTGCTCAAGATTATATAGTAGCATTAAACCTAGGTTGTTATACTGGCCAAAAGTAGCATTTAGTTGGTTATTGGGATGTATGACAAGCTCGCGTGTTTCGGTAAAGAAGGACGATATAAAAGTAGAAGCAGGCAGAGCAAGTCCACATGGAATACATATGCAGATGCATTCGCAGCTCTACCATTTCACCATTTTCCCCGGCTATATTGTACCTCGACCTCGAGTGCCGCTTCCTTATAATATGTGTAGTACTTCAACGCCTGCGACGACTGCTTCTACTCCACACTACCATGTATAATGAGAGTCATTGATGCGCTTTCTTGTATTAACAGCTTATGAATAATTCATGAAGAAAGGCGAAAGTGTGGAGAAAGAGAAAATAAGAGTGGCGAACGAGGGGTAGCAGCAGGAGCATCTCTGTCAAGAACGGCTCTTATTCTCACTTGCTCTCTTCTCTGCGAATGTTTCACAACGTGCTTGCCTTACACACTGGGTATTCTTCTCTCTGGTATGTACATCTTATGTCATGCCTCGTCACTACTACTACTACTACTACCCGGCGAAGAGCAAGAGAGCGCTTCTTTGTATAATATATGTCATGTAGTACATGTGTGAACGTCTTTAAATTATATTAGACTGTAATGCTTTGTTGTTATGTAGGGAGAATGACGACGGTAGCCTCGTCTTTCTCCCAGTCTGGCTCACTTTCGCCGTGCTTTCTTTTTTATCAGTGATCCTTTTAAACGGGAAAAAGGTACTTGTTTTGAACGAGGTGCCTTAAACTTTTAAAACCTTGTGACTGTTTCTCTGAAATTAAGGCTAGGAGAAGATTTGCTTTTCTTTGAAAAGGGGGAACTGAATGTTCAAGGAGCGTATTATTTTTTGCATTATGTGTGCACACGTCTTCTCTAGTGAACTTGAAGCACGTGAACTCAAAATAGTCAATGTTGGAGACATGTATGAACACTATGAACACCTATTTTCTAAGTTTCTTGATATTTCAACAAGGCCCATTGAACAAGTTGCTCGGATTAAAATAGGTATGGTCATATGCTAAACGTATAATGGAAAGAGAAAATTCATTTTGATAAAATCTCCCCACGAGAAAGTGGCAGGAGCATGCTGTCATGCGACGTATTGATAACAAAAAGATTGTCTTCTGGTAAGAGAAATATTTTTAAAGGTGTGTATGTTGGTTGGATGGAGAGTGGGCTACATACATATGTAACAGGGCAAGAGGGTAAAATGATAATAATAGAGAAGGAGTGTAAATAGAGGACAAGTATACGTACCCACACAGAGGACAGATGAGCTTTGTCTCACCGATCCGACCTTGCAAGCATTTGGCACAGAAGGAATGAAAACAGGCCAGGAGTCGAGGGTCTTCATATATATTATTACAGATGAGGCAGAGCAGAGGATTACGGGAACAGGACTCCAAATTTTCCAGATCATGATGCGGAAGAACTCCACCTTGTGCCATTTCACCACCACTACCGCCCCCTCCTCCTCTAGTCCCACCTCCCCCCGCACTGTTACATCCACCTGACGTGCCGGCACCTCCTCGGGATGATGATGGTCCAGCGCTCCCTCCTCCACCACCGCCCCCCATATCACCATCACCAATTCCAGGAGGAGACATTACCCCGTCCCCTCGATGATGATGGTGATGATTATGATGATTACTGTAATGGCCCCGTTTCTTGCTGGACTGATGCGGAGGGTACGTCAATTGTCGCTGCTGTTCCGCCACCGCGTTGAAAACACCGGCTCGTGAGGACGCTGAGGACGGTGCTATTGTGTGGAAGCCACTGGTAGTTACTGGTGGAGGTCGCTGCCACCGGTCTGCCAGTGTCGTGTTTACCGAGGAAGTCTGCTTCGCCATTGCACATACGGCGTCAATACACACACATACACACAGACACTACTTTCAGTCAATCTTTCCTTTTCCCTCTTTCACGTTGCATGAAACATGTCAAATGTATACAAAGCGCGAGCGTCTACATCGTACATAGATACACATACTGAAAGGCGAACAACAACAAAGTATATATTACGAGGAGGCTTGCTCTTTTTTCTATAAATATCTAACTGGATCTCTAAATGTAACCTTCCCTTTGGCAATGTAACAACAACAATAATAACAACGATAATACTTTATATATTCGGAAACATGCAATTACTGCTCTTGTTTAATTCATATTGTTGGTATGTATTATTAGTATTATTATTATTTTTATCGTCATCATTCATCATTACATGTATATACGGTTCTTCTACAGGAGGTATAGGTCAACATCGACATGGGGGATTAGGTCTAAAACTATTATATCAACATGTTTTCGTTTTTTCATCATAATCATCATCATCATCGGCAGCAGCAGCAGCAACAACAGTCAACAATTATTATTCTCTCTCTCTGAGGGTGTTACGTAATACGTTTTAGAGAATGTGCTATTGTTTTCCCACTTTTGGCTGACTTCCCTACAGGAAAAATTCAACAACAACTGGCTCGTTTCATCAAACATGAGCATCTGTTGTGTATCACACACTCTATAATAAACTAATGCATTGAATGAAATATTATTCTGCTGGTTTGTTCAATTACATCCCTTTATTTAGAAAATGTCAGCGTGTGTTCTATCTGCATGCTTTTTTGTTTGTTATTTTTACTCTGTCACTTTATCCTCCGTCAAATTATGGCTTTTCCCAGAAAAAAACAAAAGGAACAACAAACGAATCTTTTACTTTTTTTACGTTTAAATAGAACAAAATAACATTTAGAGGGAAAAAGTTTTGGGTAAACTTGCAATTACTCTCAACATTACCGTTTATCTGCAATACTGATCACACACGCGAGTAACACATGAGCTCTTTAAGGGTTTTCTTTGTTTATCTACCATCCAGATAATATGACTTTATTCGCCTACTATCCTCTGCTATAATGTGTATACAAATTTCAGAAAAATCTACGGCATGACTATGTCATTACAAAGTACATAATGTTTCAAGTTACGGTTATATCAACTCAGCAGCAGCAACAACGACATCAATACCAACAGAGTCAAGATTTGATTTTTTTTCAGCTGAACTCCTGTCTACTCTTTGTTATTTTTTTTAGGTTACAACAACATCAACAAGAACAGAAAAAGGGTCTGTTAAATATGTGGCTGTACATATGTACGTTTTTTTAGCAGCAGTATAGTGGTATTGACTGTTTTCACATAGAGATAAAAGTGTGAGAGAAAAAAAATTTTTTTTTTCGTACAGCTGCTGCGGGTGGTGATGGTGCAGTTGTGTGTCTACTTTTTTAGGAGGTATACAGCCACTACCATTATTATTAATATTATCACTACTACTACAACTTCCACTAAAACTACTTCGCTAGAGCATTCAGTACTTGGTTTATAAGAGACTACAACAATTTCGTTGCGTCAACTCAACTCTAGTAAAATCCGCATAGCTAACGAGAAGAAAGTTGTGTAGAGGAAGAAAAAAAGTGTAGTATTTTTAGTGAGCATACAACATCAACATACCTACTTTTTCTCTCTTTTTTCCCACTATCTTTTTTTCTAGCTCCCCGTCTGTCTGCTTTCTTTTAAGTTGAGTAGCTATTCCTCAAAATGCACACCAGCATGAGCGAGGAAGAAGAGAAAGGATGGCTTTTTGTAAAGAAAAAAAAATGGTATGACGGAAAGTATGTATATACCCGGTGGTAGAGTAAAAGAGTTAAAGGAGTATGATGGAAAAAAAGAAAGCTTTGCTGGTAGTGGGGCTGCTGCCAGAAGAGCAAGTACGACAGGAGGTCTTGGGAGAGATTTCAAATCATACACTGTCTATGTTCTAGGCTCCTGATTTTTGCAGTGGTACTACCGCTGGTGGCGTTGATGACCATGGCTGTGGAATATTATGCAATGATTTTTTTGGTATGTCGGCGGCGGCGGCGACGGTGGTGATGGTAGTAGTACCACTGGTACTACTGCTGCCAGGGTTTTTATCTGCTTCTACTTCAAACTCGTCTGTCCCTTCCTCCCTCGATGATGATAATCCTTCTTGTAAGAAAACTGCTGGCCAGCCCAGAATGGGTGCTGATGACGGCGGAAGTGAAGTTAATGACAAAGTCTGTGGGTTCAGGCACTCAGATGTCTTTGTAGACGTGGCAGTGACACCTTCTATTAATGAGTTATGATCTACTGCATCCGGGTTCGGCAAGTTGTGCAGAGTGCTGGGCAGTAACACGGCGCACAGTAAAATGATCGTCCTCTCAAAGATGGTTAATGACGGATCAACTCTAAAAATCAGTGTGTGACACAGATATGACATTATTGTGGTGTTATTCCAAGCATAATATTCTCTGATAGAAAGAATTATAAAGATTTTCTCTGATTAGTTCAGCGAGAGTTTGTCAAAGTTTTTCTTTCAGAATGTCTATGTCATGTGTTGTATATTTTATTTTAGAACCAGTCGGCGTATAAAGCAGGAAGAGAGTCTCCCATGTCGAGTCAACAGAACAAAGAACAACAGAGTGTGGAAAACGTCTAGTTTGGATAATATCTATGATAGGTAGGTAGCTAAATCGTAAACTTTCTCTCTCGCAGACACACAAAGAGAGTGGCATGTGCACACACATGCACAGAAGTAGTAGATAATATCTTGTCTCTAGAATACTTATGCAATGTTTGCCAAATACAATAACAATACACACACATGTTCTTCCTCTCTTCCTTTTGGTTGTAGTCTCGTATACGTATGTCCGTAATACTATATTATTCTTTGCTAGTCAAGCTGACTGAACGAGTCATGTTTTTTCTCCCGTTAATATTAAAGACGATGGAATCCTGCGGCAGCAGGCAGTTGGTTTATGGGAGCTGTATCAAGTGTGTGCCTACTTAAACTCGGCTGCTGCTGCTGCTGCTTCGCTTTCTTTCTCGCTTGCTTGCTGCCAGCGATTCACCAACTTTTTCACTCCTTTTCTTTTTCTATATTTGTCTCACAACAGCAACTGTAGGCGAGCATGTGATGGCGGAGGGTAGATACATGACAAAACATAAAGAAATCGTGCATGGTAGCAGGCAGACAGGAAGCAGGTCTCAGCTGAGACGCCTTGACTTTGGAGCTTTGAAACGTTCTGGTTTGAATTTTCAACATACACCCCTTTGCATACCCCGCTATCGTTTTGGAGTTGGACCAGTAATAAAAATGACTGGTTTCTTTAGAATTCTTTACATCTTTTTAGCTGTTTGTGTAACACCAACTAGAATCGGTTGTCTGTGGCATTTTCCTTGCGACAGAAGTACACGTAGAGGAAGGAAAAGGACAAAAGGACAATGAGGATGATACCGTCACTGTCACAGTTGAGAATTTCAGGCAGTTGACTGACTGTTAAGTATGCAGTACACACACACGTCTGGTTAAGTGGAAATTGGAGAGAGCAGGAGCAGCACCAGACACTAACCGCAGAAAATATTACAGTTTGTAACTTGTTTTCCTTTGTTATGCTGTGTAAGAATGTACGAAGGAATCTTTCTCCCGTTACTACTAACCACGTAATTGTTATAAGATATATGGCACTGATGGTTTCTAACAGTCAGGTCTGGTGGAGTAATCCTTTACAACAATTTGTGCTTAGTATATAGGTCCCTGTTTCATCCCACACTCGGCTCTGCACTGACTTTCTCACTTTCTTTTCGTATTCGTTCCAAAGTTGAATAAAAACTGACAAAGCAGAAGAATCAGAAATGGATCGGATTTTGATTACAATTTTTGTCTCTCAGGTTCTGCCGAGGTTATGTGTGTCTGTCTTACAGTACTTCTTTGCTGCAGTTTGAGTGTGTGGGCTCCTGTCTATCTCGGCAAATGAGGAAGTGATCGTGGATAAAATAGAAAGACAGAGAGATGTGCTATTCCACGTTGTTGGGCACATTTATGTTGATGTGTTCACTGATCTTCTTGCGGCATGCTTTTACTTTTTTTCTTTCATTCCGTCTTTCTGTGCTGCTGTTACAGAGAACGTACGAATGAATCAGGTTGGTCGGTATTTTTTTCTTTTCTAAAGCCGATCAGTATAATATCTCTGTTCTGTTGTGAATGTCTATGATCCCACACAAAAAAGTACCAAACTTCTAAAAGCAATATCAGATGAGTAACACATACAGTCACAAAGGCTCACTCACTGACGGTACTTTTCCGAGATAAAATCAGACAGATCAAACCACCACCATCACCACCACCACTACTTCTACAACTACATCCACACACAACCTCGCACATAGCAGTCTTCCTTGCACCACTGTTGATGGGAGCAATGTTACTCGGTTGCACGTAAAAAGCTCACTCAGCTCACTACCGCCACTCACTGAGCTTCAAAAATCTTTTCCTCGCGTTCAAAACTGAATTTGAACTGACACTGGGTAGGGGAAAGCAAGAAAAACCGTGGAACAGACTACCATTAACGAGGTCTGAAAACCAGTGTGTATTACTATGTCGCTCCGATTGTGTGTATATCCATGCCAGAGATCCTGTGTACCTTTCTCTATGCCTTCATCAACGCCAACACATAACAGTGCCGCCGTCAGCATGCTTACCAGCATGCCGTAGCCACTCGCCGTGGATATGGAGAAAGCCAGCAAAATTCCCATTCTGCCTACAAAGTATGTGGAGAAAGCAGCAGCATAACGGTAGCAGGGAATGAATAAAACTATCAAATCGTGTTTACATGGAGCGCTAACAAAATAATACGTACCATATACACTAATATCATATATGGGTTCATATTATGCATAAATATTTATATATTTTCCAGTTGTACAGCTCACTTGAGCCAGTGCCTTATACGTTTAAGATAGATAGTACTTACATAGACACGGTAAAGAAAGGAAAAGAAGTGGGTCGAGATGTTGTGCGCATCCCATCCGGACACATCCGACAGTGTAGACTAAAGAATTTTTCTACGATGATCAGTCCAACTACCGCGATATGCTCAAACATCCATATCCCTTGTGTGGTTCACTAAGCGAGTAAACTGCAAGCACAGACACACACACACACACACACACACTCTTTCAGTCCTTTTGTACAATACAATTGGTATGTATCTAGCTGTTAAAACACTTTTTTTTTAAAGTTGCGACTGTAATGAAACATGTGCTGTTTACTGCAAATGTGTACCTTCATTCATATTTTCTTTCTTTTCTGTTTATAAAAAGATTGCTGGCTCCCGGTAAGTTTTATATGAATCTTGTGTTCCGAGATTGGTGTAATATGCATTTCTACACCAG